>CAUYQG010099365.1:0-31696 GCA_963574415.1 Tarsius wallacei
AATTGACTAGTTTAACTACCAGAGCCTAGAATTTACTTATTGGAAAGTGCTACTAAAATTTCAACTTTTATTATATATTAGACATTTAAAAATTCTCTATGTCTTGTGTCAACTTTGGGGGCAAGTCACATTTTCAAAGAATAAAAAATGCCATTTCATATAAGTTGTCAAGATCATTAGTGTACAACTATTCATATTATTCCCCTGAAATCTATGATAACATCCATTTGTCACTCTGTATTTTGGTAATTTGAGTTTCTTTTATTTTTTGATTATTTGCTAGGGGTTTAATATCTCAGTAATCTTGATAAAAAACAACTTTTGTTTGGTTATTGCTCCTTTTTGTTCTATTTTATTCCTGTCCACCCTCATCTTTGTTATATCAATTATACATTTTTTTTCTACTTATTTGAAGGTGATTTGTATTAGTTTTAGAAAAATCTAAATTTTAAAGATAGATGTTTATATAATTAAATTTAAACTTCTATTTTTGTAACAGGCATTTGAAGTTATAACTTTTTCTCCTAGCACTGACAACAATTTTTTCTCAAAAATTTTAATGTGCTATGTCTTCATTGCCATTAAATCTAAAATATTTTCTAACTGTCCCAGTAATTTATATTTAGCCTTTTGGTTACCAAGAAGATAATTCTTTCTTTCTTTTTTTTTTTTTTTTTTTTTGAGTTGTAGTCTCACTCTATCATCCAGGCAGGATTGCAGTGGTTCACTCACAGTTATACATGTATTTTTAAAATTTATTGTAGAAGCAAGGTCTTGCCAAGTTGCCCAGGTTGGTCTCGAACTCCTGGGCTCAGGCAATTTTCTCACCTCAGCCCTGTTTCAGGGGAGAATAGTAGAAGTTCTTAAAAGACATTTCTGCTTGTACTTTTTTCTCAAGTGCTGAGATGCCCTATTTTGGGATAACATGCTTTAAATCTCATCAATTTTTAACTTTATTATTTTTTTACTTTTTAAAAATTTCAATCATTATAAGCTTTTGAATGTTATTTTATTGCTGATAATACAATCTATCCTAGTGAACTTCTTATGTACACATATACACCATTGTAAAATGATCTCTTAATGAAGTCAAAATTGTTTTGAAAGTCAACATACTAGTTCTTTGGGTCTCAAAACATGATGCAAAATATATACTTGGAAAATTTGTTAAACTGCAGATTCCATGGCTTAAACTTTCATATAAATGGTAGGATTGAATGTATCTGGGCATCTGCATTTCTTGCATGTACCATGAAGCTATACAGATGATTTGGGAACAGATTTGTATAAAGATTGCCTAAACTGATTTTGAGGCAAAACTCTTTACTTTATTGAGATACTGCTTGTTCTTCTCAGAAACTAAATAAGAATACTTGTGAAAAATATTCATAAACAACCAGAGAAAAATAATATGCTAGGAATACAATACTATTTTTAATTGATTCATTTATTAAATGCATCAACATTTGGTATACATTGTTGAACAAAACAAACTAAGGTCCATTCCCTAACTATATTGAATTCTAATACAGGGGTTCCTAAATCCTGATCTGTGAACTGGTACCAGTCTGTGACCTGTTAAGAAATGGGTCACACAGCAGGAGGTGAGTGGCAGGCGAGTGAGTGAAGCTTCATCTGTATTTACAACTGCTCCCTATCGCTCACATTACTGCCTGCACTCCACCTCCTGCCAGATATCAGTAGTAGTATTAGATTCTTCTAGGAGTGCAAACTCAATTGTGAACTGCACATGAGAGGGACCTAGGGTGCATACACCTTATGAGAATCTAATGCCAGATGATATTAGGTAGAGTTGAGGCGGTGATGCTAGTGCTGGGAAATAGCTGCAAATACAAATGAACATTAGCAGTGAGGTTTGACTGTACAGAGACCATAATCAATTGTTTGCAGATTCATATTTAAACCCTATCAGTGAGTGGCAAGTGAATTGATATACCTCACTTGTACAGCTTCATCTGGTGGCAGACTTTAAGTCAGAATCTGACACTTATTTTCTACCACACGTGACCTGCCCATTATTTTATTTACCAATTTTATCTGCACCTCTATTTTTATGGTGAGTTGTATAATTATTTCATTATATATTACAAGGTAATAATAATAGAACTAGCCGGGCTCGGTGGCTCAGCCTGTAATCCCATGCCTTGGGAGGCTGAGGTGAGTGGATTGCCTGAGCCCGCGGGTTTGAGACCCGTCTGGGCAACTTGGTGAGACCTCATCTCTACAATAAATCAAAAAAAAAAAAAAAAAAATTAGCCGGGCGTGGTAGCGTGCGCCTGTAGTTCCAGCTACTTGGAAGGCTGAGGCAGAAGGATTGCCGGAGCCCAGCAGGTCGAGGCTGCGGTGGCTGGGAGCGGCCACTGCACTCCAGTCTGGGCAACAGAGTGAGGCTCCAACTCAAATAATAATAATAATAATAATAATAATAATAATAATAATAATAATAGAACTAAAGTGCACAATAAATGTTATGCGTTTGAATCATCCCAAAATCATCCTTCTTCCCCATCTGTGGAAAAATCATCTTCCATGAAACTGGTCTGTGATGCCAAAATAGTTGGAGACCGCTGTTTTAATGGGCTTGGAAAAAGTATAAACTACAAACATAACAAATAAATTCACTATGTAATATATTAGGAGATAAAATAATCCTCTTTAACAAAATGAAAGTAGAACAGAAGAACAATATTAGATGTGAGAGGTGAAGGAGTAGAAAAGTTGCAGTCATTAAGAGATTGTTGAGGAAGGCTTAATTGAAAAGGTGTTATGAGAGTAAAAACTTGTAAGGAGGTGAGAGGTTATTTACATAGATTTTCGAGGGTGAGTGCTTCAGGCAAAGGAAACACCAAGTGCCAAGACAAGTAGGTGAAATCCAATTGGGTATATCACAAGAACAGCAAAGAGGCTCTCAGGGCTGGAGTGCAGAGAACAAGGGGGTGAGTAACAAGAAACGAGGTCAAGGGTGTAACCTGGGGATAATTAAAGATCTTTGGCTTTAAGTGAATGGTTAAACATTGCAGTATTTTGAACAGATCAGTAACAGAATCTAAATTAGGTCTGCAAAAATTCATCTTATTATTCTGTTTAAAATACATCCTATGCAAGATACAGGCAGAATGAGTGGAATGTTCATTTAGAAGACCATTGTAGTATGTAAGATAAAAAATGAAAATATCTGGGGCTACTTTATAAATAAAGGTTGATACACTCTGAAGTGCCTTGGAAGGGATGAGAAGTGGTCGGAGTCTGACTGTATCTGAAGGTAGCAGCAGCATGATTTCCTTACAAATTGAATATGAGTTATGACAAAATGGACACCTCATAGATGTAGAGATAATATGAAACATTTATTTCCTTAAAACATAAACTTATTTTAAAAATTTATATGAAGTCTGGCGGATGAGAAATAGAATGGGCTTCTCTACATCACTTGTTTATAAAGAGCCTGCAGCTCTTTCACATAGCTAAGAAAGACATTACTTTTTCTAATTATTAATGATGTAGTCGAAGCAGGAAGTTAGATGATTTTGTTATGATAGCATTGTAAATTGGCAGAAACAAATCTCAAACCTATCTTAAAAAGTTCTTCAAAGTCTAGAGGCCTCCACTTATCTACCAGGTTCCCATATATATTCCATATTTGAAAACTTTCAAAGTGTTTTGAAATTTCAAAACAAAATTATATTTGATATTATATTTAACTTTAGATGGTATATACTTGTGAGAGAGAGCAGAGGGAACAATAAAAAAACTGATTGCAGATATTGTTGGTGACACATTACAAATTGTATACAATTCAAAAACTTATAAATGTACATTTTTTAGAATCAACAAATAGTCTTTAAAAAAAAAAACTACTCACAGAGGTCCTGAAGATTCAACATATTCTAAAAAAATAACAGTAGAAATTGGAAAGGAGATTTCTCAGTCCTGATTTAGTAATGTAGGCAACCGTAAAAACCACCTAATCTCTTTTTTTAGATAGGAAGTTTGGCAGGCACTTTCCTTACTGACAACAAATTTGTCTCCTGGTAGTAGTGATTTGTAGCAGCTGCTACAAATCAGTAATAATTTGGGATCATTCCATTGCACAGGTGTGGAAAGCCGAGATTTAGGAGATTCACAAACTCTACACTGTACTTATTAGTAATGAATAACTCATGCAACTTTTTTGCGGGTAAAATTTATCATTATTTCAGAATCTAGAACTTTCTCTTAGTTCCAAAATGATTGGTCAGATAAAAATGCCTGTAGATTCTCGCAACTCTTATCTTTTCACTCAGGATAGAGGAAAAGTAAGAATTGAGAGAGGATTTTCTTTATCAGGCTTTGTAAATCTTTAGTAAGTTGGAAAGTTGAAGAGACCCACTCCTCTTCACAGCTAATATCTTGCAAATATCATATTTGTTTTTGCTAAATTTCTTGCCCGTAGATCTCCATAAGGGCTAGAGGCAATAAACATTTTTTCTTCTTCTTCACACTAATATATTTTCATACAGGGCAATATCTAAGTCAAAACAAATAGTAACTATGATATGTTCTTACAGTAGCTTATGGATTTATTATTAAATCTTCACTCATATGCACTATCACTTTGTATTGAGTTCTCAAGTCTTTTCACAATTACACATAGCATGATGCTTTTAATCAGTAGACAAATACCCAAGATCACTGCATTTACCTCCACAAATGTATGTCTTAGAAAATTATATCTAACTGTGACCCATTGAAACTTTTATTACAGGCTATTATAACCGTGCTCATCAAACCAACCATGAAGTTCACATATTTAGAAATAATTTGGCTAATTGTTTCTCTTGAAAAGCCTGAAAGTGATAACATTTTTTCAGTGTAGCATAGAAAAACAAGGAAAATGACTAAATTATTTGCCTCTTTATTATGCTTATTTCTATCAAACAGCACCAGACACTAATATGTTACAAGGTAAGACATTAGTTTGCTACATCAATAGGACAATTTTTCTTGGGCTTATTTTATCTAGCACTTGCACTGCAAAAGTGATGATGTAAAAACGAACATTTATCAGGTGCTTACTGTATTTTAGATAGTTAATCAGTATTATTTTATTTAATGAATAAAGCACTCTATGTTCAAAAGCTAAGATTTGAATCCAGGCCATTATGAGTAGAAAAGATTTGTGAGTAAACATTTCATTTGTCTGTATTATAGTTTATCACTCTGAAAACATGTGCACATTTTATTTAGTGGCATTTTATGCTACAATTGCAAAAACTACTCATAAATCATAGGGAAGAAAGGACATTGTATTAGTAAAAGCACCAGGATGAAATTCTAAAATATGATTGATAGATAGCATATTATGTGTATATGTGTGGGCAGACAAATATTTTATATCTATCCCTTCTCTAAAAATGATAACAACCCCTAATTAAAAGTTTATACCATATTTTATAAAGCACTTTGCTAGAAAAATAAAACAAAACAAAAAAATAATATTGATTCTCTAAGGGGAATTTATATTTATCAGATCTAGATAGTTCAAACTTTTTCTTGGACGATGATGCAGCCAGCAATAATGACTCAAATTGAAAGAAATTAGCTACTTGGCCACATATAGATATCAGTTGATATTTGTAAACACTTTTTTATATTGCTGCGGTACTACCATTAATTTTTCTCCCATATGGTGTTTATTTCATGTCCCCTCATGGTTATTGACTCTGTCATCAGCAATTCTCTCACAATGAGATTCCACAATGTTCCCTAGTTGTGATTGGCAAGGCCACATAGTGGAATCACATTGTGCTTCCTGAAAAATATCATTTCACTTCTAATGCAATGATTAATATTTAAAATAATAAATTCTCTTATTGGCTTTTAAAAGACATTTTTTTTTTCCAGATACAGCAGTTCATGCTTCTAATCCTAGCATTTTGGGAGGCAGAGGCAAGAGAATTGTGTGACCCCAGGGGTTCAAGAACAGCCTGGGCAACTTGAAGAGATTTTGTCTCTACAATAAATTAAAAAGTTAGCAGGGAATGGTGGCGTGTGTCTATGGTTCCAGCTACTTGGAAGGCTGAGGCAGAAGGATCACCTGAGCCCAGGAGATCTAGGCTACAGGTATCCATGAACGTGTCACTGCATTCCAGCCTGGGTGACAGAGTGAAACTCCGACTTGAGGAGGAAAAAAAAAGCTATTTTTTAATGGCTACATGTCTTTTGCAGCAACATGGATGTAGATGGAAATCATCACTCTAAGTGAACAGACTCAGAAACAGAAAACGCATGAAACAGAAAACCACATGCACTCTCTGGGCAATGGGCCATTTTAGATGCAATTCTCACCATTACTCAATATGTCCATATAATGAACATGCATGTGTACCACTGAATCTACATAAAAATGGAAAACAAATAAAAAGCTAATTTTATGTACACATATAAAATAGCAACATATGAAAATTACTTATAATAAAAGCCTACTTTTGAGTTATTTTACTTTTCTTTTTTAAATTAAAATTAAAGCTACACCTACTCTTTTCTAATCATTGTAAGCCAGATTTTGAAAGTAATTATATTTTAATATTCTTCTTAATTAAATTTTATTATCTAAGTATTGTTGGCTTCTTTATTAAGAAGTACTAATAAAGTCTTTATTAGAATAATTTTGAAATATATTCTTACCACAACAAATCCCAATTCAAATCACAAGAGTAGAGATCTATTATCAATTCCCAGACTTAATGATTGGGGGCCCTTAGACGTGTTTGCTAAACTATCTTAGTTTTAGCCTCAAGTCTGAAGCTTTGAGAAATGTCAAATGAGATAATCTATAGGAAGAAGATTGTAGTATGTCATCATACCTAAAAGTATTGATCAAAATAAGGCCACATTACTACATCAACAAATTCTATACTGCATGTATTTTGTTATATGATTTTGTTTACTTACTGTGCTTATTGAAAGTACTTTTCATTTATTTCTTTATTAATGAGACACAGCTTTTAAAAATTTACCTTAAAAGCATGCTAATCTGAAGTAGAGATATAAAATTATCAATATTATAACTTTTTTAGATCAGAATTGATGTTTGACTACAGCAAATAGAAATAGAGTAAATAGATAATATTAGACAAATTGCTTAAGCTTCATAATTTCTGTTTCCTTACATATCAAATATTATATCAACCTAAAAGTGTTGCCATATGAATTAAATGAAATAATTCCCGTAGACCTTAATACATTGTCTGATATATAGCAAATCAGGTTTGTGACTAAATTATAATTATAGTTTAGTTAATATAGCCCAGATTGTTTCTAGGTACCAAAATATCTATCCATCACGAAGATTCTGAGAGACTCTTGTATTCCCATACCCTTAAAACTTCTTGTGCTTGGATTTCAGTATGGTTCCTAGACCAGTATGTTTTAAGTTTGTATTAAATTAAGAAATTTTTTACTATTGTTTCTTCAAAGTTTTTTCTGTTTCTCTTTTCCTTCAATAACTCTAATTGCATATAGTAAGTCCCTCAAAGTTGTTCTACAGATATTTCCGGTTTTTTCGTTCTTATTTTTCTTTCTCTCTGCTTTATTTTAAATAGTTTTAATGATATGACTTTTTGTCTACTTTTTTTTTGGTCATATCTTATATTCTGTTAATACCATCTGGTACAGTCTTCATCTCAGACATTGCAATTTTCATCTCTAGAATTTGATTGGGACTGTTTTATAATTTTCTTGCTTCTTTTAGTTTTTGAGCATCTGGAATACAGTTAATAATAACTATTTTAATATTCTTGTTTTTTAATTATAATTTAGAAGTTTACCACATGAGTTGGTTTTGACTGACTGATTATTCTCTTTATTATGTTTTCACAGATCTATTTTGTATGCCTCATATTTGATTGACTACCAGACATTGAGAATTTTATCTAAGGGTGTGCTGTATATATTTATATGCATAAATCCTTTGTGTGGGATGTTGTTATTTGGGGAAAGTATAATTTATTCAGGTCTTGTGTTTAAATTTTGTTGGGATAATCCAGAGTAGGGCTCAGTTTAGGACCAATTATTGTCTATTTAGATTTAGAAACTCTTGACTCTTCCATCAATTTCCCATACATTATGAGCTTCTCTAATCTGACTGGTAGGAACAAGACCTATTCTGACTCTATGTGAGAACGGGACACTTTAATTCTTTCAGATGACGTCCCAACACACATGTGCATGTGCGTACACACACACACACACACACACACACACACACACACACACACAACTTGAGGTAGAAGAAACATCAGCGTGTTCTGATCAGCACTCTGCTGAGCACTTGAGGAGAATCCACTGCAGATCTCTGGGATTCTTTTTTGGGGAATTTTTTTCTCCTACTTAATAATCTGTTATAGAAACTCCAGTCATCGGGGCATTCTTGGATTTTCATCTTCTTCTCCTTAATACAAAGATTCCAAGACATATTTTGCTTGGGAACTCCTCCCTACCCCATGGTCTGGAAAAGTTTACAAGACAATATGATGAGGGAATCCTAGGGTTTATTTTATTTTCCCCATATTTCAGAGGTCACCGTATTTTATTGCCTGGTGTCCATTATCTTAGACACTTGTTTTTCATAAAAGTGTCCACTATCTTAGACACTTGTTTTTCAAAACAACAACAATAACAATCATTTTGTCTATTTACTGTTTCCCTTCTCCCCAACCACACACCCAGCCCAGAGGGAGGGTAAATTTGGTATAAAGCTGCCAAGTAAAAACTGGAAAGTTTATAAAATTTCATTCTGTTTGCAAAGTAACAACTTCATCTATGAAAGTTTCATAGATACTAGCAGAAAGACATGAAGAGTCTGGGTCAGTGACAAAAGCCTATTAATTATGGTAAAAGTAACAATCATAATAACATTGTAGAAGTGGTTCCTGAGCTCTAGTTACCTCAGGTTATATGGTAAGGGTCAGGGATTGCCTGCCCATGCAGTGTATTTGTATTAAAAGAGAGGAACACCAAGATTAGGAAGCTCTGATTTTATGTAGAGTCCACTGGAAAGCATACCCATTCTTCCAACTTGAGAGAAATATTATTTTTATTACCTTGGAATGCAAACAAATCTCTCTGGAAGCAGAAGAGAAGTGTCTCTATTTTTATTATGTTGGAGGATACTGTCTTCATTTTTATAATCTAGGAATATAAATAAATTTGCTTCTTAGGGAGTCCATGTCTCTATTCTTCCAGAGTTCTGTGCTTATACTAACAATTGTAAAAATATAGCCCTGCAGCACACGACCTACGACTTCATAGATGTGTAGAAAGGAAGAAAAACTGATGGAGAATTGTCTCTTAACATCTCATCCCTGTTAGCCCATCTTATTTAAAAGTGAAAATTCTTTGCAGCTTCTTAAGAGGACACGTTAAGACGGCTTAGAATTTAGTTTTTAAAGTTAGGGCAGTAATATCATGCCACTCAAATTATAGTGGGTGTCAGCAGACATCTACATGCCTTAAAGATCTTAAGGAAGAGATATGTTTAGATAAAATATAACGTAGAATTATACCTGCCAAAGCATCACTTTTATCTGTTTGATGTGTGTCTACTTAGGTCCCATCAATAATGCATAACTGCTTGATGGAACTCTAAAAGCTAGAGGTCTCATTCAGTGAAGATTGACACGAAGATTAGGAACACTAGGAAAATAATCCCTGTGATTTGAATTGCATCAGAATCAACAATGACAACTTAAAAATTATGAATGCAAACATCCTCACTCTAGACCAATTGAATAAAAATAATTTGGATATGGTGTTATTGTAATTAAAATAAAGCAAAAAAAGATTGGTATTCCAGATATTGGTGATATTTGTGAATTTCACAGGGAGACAAGAACTATAGTTGTAAGAGTGGTGTTTTATGAAAGGACGTGCAAATAGTACTCAACATGAGCAGTGGATCTCTGTATTTCCTTTTAAAGGGTAGAAAAGCCATTGAGGAATCACAACATCAATATCATCTTGAACAACATTTAGCTTCCAGGTCAGTTTCAGAGATTACAAGGTCGTAGCTGCCAATAAAAGATACAGAAAGTCATTCTGGTCTAGAGCGTTGAGTGTGTGTTTAACACTCATGCTAGCACTTGTAGGAAAATTTTAAGTTTAGCCTCTATTTGCTCATAAGTGTGAAGCAATTTTTGGGCATTGAGAAATATTTATAACTTTATAATTTTTGAATACAGTTTATAAACAAGTTTTTTTGTAACCCTAAAATAGTCTGACACACCAACTTCAGGTTAATAGTAGTGAGTAAATACTGTTAGGAAATAAGTACAGTGTCTGCAGATTGATGGAATAGAACTATGGATGACTTACAGGTATCTTGAAAGCATCTTTAAAAAGGGAATATTTCAGGAAAATGGACAGAGATCTATGAAAGAGATTCAGCTTGACAACAATAGCAGAAATACACCTTTGAATAAAGACTTAAGGCACCAGGCTAAATCAACCTACAGGCTGAAGATAATTCCTTAAACTTGGAGCAGGTTAACTGATACACTGATAGAAGGATGAGATATATCAAAAACTCAACACAATAAGACTTTACCTCAGAGTTTTGGGTATCAATTTTGGTGAGGGCTCAAAGGCAAAAGATAAGAAAAATATTATAATTTTATATATGTATGTTTGCATATTATATATACAATGACATTTTATTTAAGAATACATAGTTTCTATATGTCAGAACTCACTGGAATCCAGACCCACTGATCCAAAATTCGATGATCTTTTTTCCAATATGCAATACAGCCTTTAAATAAAATACTTATAAATAAAAATATATATTTCTACTATTATATAAATTTAATAGTCTAAACATAAGTCTTTACTAGAAACTGTAGTCTTCCATATTGTTGGAAATATGAATGGATAAGACAACTATTATTTTATCAGCTTGTTATACACCAAATTTCTGCTTCATGTTTTGTCTTAATAACTTATGAGTGAATATTGGTTTATTTCCACATAAGTTTGCAGGATAAGCAAAAGCAAAAGAAAGTATTAATTACAATTTCATCTACAATTTTATGTGAATTTAAAAAACCAAATATCACATTTATAAGTATCTCAAATATAATACATTTAAGATCTCCCAGGGTATCTGCCTTGTGACAAATTGCACAGTTCTTACTTAGGATGATTGTCAGGGCACAATTTCAACGCAATGAATCTTAATGACTCCACCATTGATTAATTGCTTGCCTAATTGTGAAAACTGAATTAAATAAATTAGGAACAAGAAAAATCAATTTGTCAGCCTCGCAGCCCAATTAAGTTATAAAGTTGACAAATACAGGTTCCAAGTTTAGAAGAAAACAACAACGACAACAAAACTTAAAATAACTCTTGGTAAGCTCCCAATTTTCTTTAATTGGAAAGCAAGTTAAGTTTTCTAAAGAAAGTAGTAGCTACTACTTAAAAATCAACTTGATTCTTTCCTTCTTTTTAGCATAAAAATCAATCTCTCAAGCAGTTTCTCAGATTTAATTTTTTTGCAACTTTTCTCCCATTCCTATTCACTTTTATAATTTTCCATTTTTTTTGCTCTTACTCTAGTCTTTAACATTTCAAGACATGCACACTCTGGGTAATTATTTTTCTGCATGCTCCAGTGGCTCTCTGTTGCCCTACTCTATAGATCTACAGCACAGTCAGCTTTCTAACCAGGTGTTTAAAGCCATCCTTGATCAGATACCAGATTTATCTCATTGCTGATCTATATACAACCAATGCTATTATTCAACTGTCATAATTAATATTCTCCCAAACATCCTCTTTGCTTCTCTTCATCTATTCAGTCTTCAGGAATAATCAAAATGACAACGCAACAGCTAATTTTTAATTGCATTTACTATACTTCAAGTATTGTTCTAGGAATTTTGTAATAATTAGCTTAACTTCTATAACAACTTTATTAAATGGGTACAATTATTATTACTATTTCATTATAGGATAATTAAAGTGTGGAGAGGCCAACATTCTACATTTGGTAAGAAGTGTGGCCAGGGTTAGAATCACAACACTATCCACATGATCACTTCTGGGCCCTAGGTATATTTGTTGTCATGAGCCAGTACCTTTTTTTCATTTAAAAACATTGTAAAAACTGTTAATGACTGTCATAATATAAAGATGAACATATTAATTTTACATTAAAACATTTGTTTACCTAAAATTTCAATTTTTAATTTTAATTTTATAATAAATAAAATGAACTGGACTGGGTAAAAAATATGGTACATATACACGATGGACTACTATGCAGATATGATGAAAAACAAAAATATGGACTCCCCAGCAACTAGGATGGATTTAGAATCTATAATACTCAATGATCTATCACAGAAACAAAGAACAGAGTGCCACATGTTCTCACTCATAAGCAGACCCTGTACATTAACCATAAGACTATAAGAAAGGGATTGGCAGTAGTGGGAGACTGCCTGGGTGGGGATGGGGACACATTATCAATAAGGGTACCTGATCTCAAACCAGGCAAAGTGGGGGCCAACAGGGTGTCCAAATGTTACTTATGCGAAGTCCACATGTATACCTAATCCTGAATTGTACACCACATCTTTAAATTTAAACAAAATAAAAATAAAACATTTCTGTGGATCTTTAAAAGTTTGAGGGACCCCAGACATAGTGCTATGCTGCCTAATTTGTAACCTGGCCCTTTTCACCAATCTGATGCCAGTTTGGCCTCTTAAACACTATGTGTATGCATTTTCTGAATTCTCTGGATAAAAAGTCTTGCTCTTATCTATAAAATTTTACTATATTTTATATTTATTTTTCTTCAATTACAAATATCATATTAGGCTTTTGATATTATAATTTGCATATATATCATGCTTTCTTTATAAATCATAAAACAATTCATTATCAATATATTATATTTACTGTTGATATCAACATATATATTTAATATCACATATATTAATAATTTAACATCACACATATTAAATTTCAATTACGTTTTTTAATTAAATGCATTTTGTATTTTTTTGCAATTCAATAAATACTGTACCAAATATTTATAAAGCACTTTCAATAAGTTGAATACTACTCATTTTTGCAAATATAACTCAAATAATTTGTGTGTCATTGATTAAAATTTTACAGACCTGAAAGCCCAGAAATCATTTTGCAATAATTTCTTTGGATTATACCTCTTTCTTTCTATATTCTATATTGTCAGTGCTTATAAATTTCACAAATTACATTTTAAGAAATTCTAAAATATTTACTTTTTTGTATACTTATTTTAAAGGAACTTTCTTAAAATCTCAAATTGCTTTGCTTTTGATATATGGCATAGTATCTATGTACTTTTCAGAAAAATATAGCAATGATTTTATATGTAAGGTTTTTGCTTCCATAATAAAATAATTTTATTTTCCTAAGTATCTTTAAAAATATATATGCTCCTTTTCAGTTTTAAGCACTCCTGGATTCTCTAAGAGTTTACTCATGCTTCATTCCTACTACAGGTCTTTCTTAGATACTCAGAGATATAGCTCTCGAACCCCAGGTTTGATTCTCATTGGTACTATTGTTTGTTTCAATGTCAACCTTCCAAAACAATTGTTAGTTAATAGTGAAAGCTATTTCCTTTCTCAGATGTATTTACATGTTAGTAGAAAATGACCTCAGAGCAGAAGCACTTTTCAAATCCTAAGAATGAACTTGAAAGGTTTTTGTACTTGGAGACATTAATGATGTGTCACTATTTTTCCACTTTTGCCACCCAAGAAATCACCTTAATTTTCTTGTATTTACAATACTCCTAGCAAATATTTTTGTCTGTGTTGGAAAGAACATAGTGTAAAATCAAATTTCTAACACCATAATCAGCATTTCACTTAATTGGCAAATTTTTGCTTCAGTGGAGATGTGCCAATTAAAATTTTACTGTACCTTTTTTTTTTAACATGCAAACTCAGCTCTTATCTCAACTTCTATAAGCCACTCATGAAATACAAGAATTTTCAAACTCAATTAAGTCTTTTTTTTGCTTCATTAAGTATAAATACATTACCCAATTTATGTTAAGTTTTATGGATATTTTAAACTGGCTTAGGTTTTGTTAGTTGGATTCAGAATGGTCTTGTCAATAATATTATGAATTATGAGGTAAGGATATTCCTAGTGGTGGCAACTCTTGAAATTTTTAAAAAATATATAACTTAAAAATATTCTTCTTAATAAACAATTACCTTAAGATTTATAATATATTGAAATATTTAGAGTACAGTAAGTATCACATGCCTTAAGAAATGTTCACTCTCATCTTCAGACATTGACTTGCACTATCACAGAGTTTAATCTACAAAGAAACATATTTTTCCAGCAGAGGCTGAGTTCTAATACACTGAAATAAATGGAGAAAAACTCAATATTGCTATTTAGTTATGCATTTACATGTGATAGCAAAACATTTCAATACATTCTAGTTTACATATTAGCTAATGAAATGTTTTCTAGCCATAGTTGATCAAGATAATCATGCATGAAACTGTTCCATATAGTAATTACCAACCCCTACCCCATTCTAAATAAATTAATCACTAAAGGTGCAGTTGGGAAAAATATGCATTTTAAAATATTTCTTTAGATAATTTTAGTGAGAGAATTAACTCAAAAGAATACATTTCATGTGTGCTAATATTGATGGCTTTTAATATGAATAACACAGATAAAACTCTTGGATTTTTTTTTTCTTTCATCAATAGGTAGTTATTTCATAGTGAAATAATTATTTGAAGAGTGTAGTAAGTGAAGGAAATACGAAATTACTAAGACTAATGAAAAGAGGTTAAATCAAAGGATAAGGAGATTTCAAAGCAAAACAGTTTAGAGGGACAGACAAGCAGCTCTATAGTACTTACATTTATCCCCTAAGCTTATGCTGGATAGAAAAAGTAGATAAGAGTTTGGGGCAATATGGGAATGTAAAAGATATCAGAAATAGCATTAAGTTAAAGAAACTTTTATGAAAGTTACCTACCTACATACACACACACACACACACACACACACACACACACTTACAAAAATAGAACCAGGATCATGTCAAAGCCTTAAATCTGAGCTCAAGCTTGTGTTGTTCTAACATGACCTCATTAAGATAAGTTTGATAAGGTATTTCCTTAAGGTGCCTTCTTTCAATACTCAGTGCTTATCTTCAAATGCACGATGGTTTTATGTGTTATCTAACTACAATTCAGAATTACTTGGGATCTGAAATTAACCATCCTATATTTTGCTCTGGAAAAAATATATAAATAAGGAATCATTAAATTTGGCTTAAGAACAATTTTGCCCAGAACTATTCTTTAACATATATAACATTTTACTGATAATGTAGTGATAATGTCACATTAAGGTAATACATAATTAAGAAAATATATAATTATGACACATAATTATGAAAATAATTATACATAATTATACATAATACATAATTAAGAAAAAGTCACATTAAGATAATACATACTTTATTTAATTATGTTTCTTACTGTACCACCAAATTTATCTTAGAGAATTTTATTTAACTTATATTTTACAGATGTATCATAAGCCATATTGAAATACGGTTATAGTACTTCATATAGCAGAGAAATAAAAAGAACTATGCCATCACAGAGCAGTTAATAGTTTCTTTATTTAAAGCATGCATATAACTTAATAAAGTGCCACTTAAGGTACACATTTCATTTATTAATTCACAAGACAGACATTTATCAAGTGTATTTTCAGGGTCAGGCACAATTCTAAGAACTGGACACGCATAAGTAAAATCTTGTTTTTATTTATTTTTTCTTAGGTTTGCAATGTCTACAACAAAAAAGTAAGCATAATTTAGAGAGACTGTGTCAGGATAGAATTTGTCCCTGGGTGCTGTGGGTTTTTTGAAAGGTCACATATTCCAGAACAGACTGGGTATGTGGAAGAATTTACATCTAATCTGTTTCTAAAATAATATGAAGAAGATAGTCAGATGAAGACTGGAGTGAACTAATAAGGCTAGGTATTATAGTTTAAGTATTCCTCCTTCCTCCATTAATGATAGTTTAAACTTTCTCATTTCCTGTGAAACTCATTTCCCTTTCTGATCCCAGATGAAATGTAAGTAAGGGTGCATAAGTTATCTGTTCATTTACAGATATGAAATGTCCTCTCATATCTAGTTTAAAGTAATCAAATGATGATAAAATCTTCAACTCTATTTGAAAATAAATATGCTTCCTTACCCCACTTCATTATCCCTTTAAGCTGAATAGGAAGAGAATCTTGGTTGGTTGATCGTCTAGTCCTCTACCTAAACCTAAATCTAGCCTTTTCCTAAATATGGTTTTTGACCCTTCCAGGCTCAAAGTAGGGAAATGAGACAGAAAGTTATTTATTGTAAAACAATCTGGCATTGATTTATTTTGGCCATGCTAAATATTTAAAACAGAGATTTTCACACAGTCCCCTGGAGCACTCCCCACTTCACTATGTTCACCTTGGGCATCGTTGTCAACCTTTTCACCTGATCCCTGATGAACAGGTCCTTTGAATTCCTCCCAGAAAGGATGCATTCACTCCAGAAGTAGATTTGTACTCACATAGAAAACAGAACTCTGCCCTATAGACTGTTTTTTCTATTTCTTACTTTTTTCCTCTTTCTTTTTATGTTTTCCCCTCCTTCCCTTCCTTTTGTCTTTTCCTCATTCGTGTGTGTGTGCATGTATGTTTGTGTGTGTTGCTTCCAAACTGCTGCTAATTTTTCATCCTTAACACTTTAATTTTCTGCAAGAAAGATGTGAGGCCAGGGATCACAATAAATGTTTTCTTCTTTATTTTCTTTCTTTCTTTTTTTTTTTTTTGAGTTGGAGTCTCACCGTCGCCCGAACTGGAGTGCAGTGGCCGCTCCCGGCCACGCAACCTTGACCTGCTGGGCTCCGGCTATCCTTCCGCCTCAGCCTTCCAAGTAGCTGGAATTACAGTCACGCACTACCATGCCCGGCTAATTTTTTATTTATTGTAGAGATGAGGTCTCGCCAAGTTGCCCAGGTGGGTCTCGAACCCGCGGGCTCAGGCAATCCACTCACCTCAGCCTCCCAAAGGTGCGGGATTACAGGCTGAGCCACCGAGCGGGAGGATTATAATTCCTAAAGGTTGTGCTGGCATTTACGATAAAAGATGAATCACCAGACAAGTGACTGTATTCTCAGTTGGTGAGATCAGAAGTAGAATCAGGCCTATGACTTGTCTGGGATGTGCATCTGGTAGCGCCAGTGTCCCTAGACCCCATCAGGCCATGGTGGCGTGGCCACCGAGCATACCTGCTGGCCACCAAGGCAAGAATACAGCTGGCCCTTCATGGACTCCCTGTTACTACAAGGCAGCCATGACGCAGGTCTGAGGCTGCTGTACCTCCTCTCTAAGATGGAGCAGTGCCCGCCCTGGGCTGCTGTTGCCCTCAGGGCACACACAGGGGGTGCCACCCTCCATGGGGGCTGGCTGTGCTGCTCATCTGGGAGAGTGTCCAGGTACCAGCCAGCACTCTGCTGGGCTCAGCTGCCTCTGCTGGTGTCCCCTAAATCTAACAGGAGGCAGGCACGTGGCAGTGTGAGGCAAAGCTGCCATCTCCCTTTGCTTGACATTCCCGTAAAGGGATTCCACCATGGAGCTGCTCAGGACCTGGAGCGCTGGTCAGTCTGGGGAGTCACCTTTCCAGGTTCTGATGAAACCGCTTCTCCCACAAGGGCCCAGAAATGCCAGGCCAGACTGTGGCTGCCCTCCAACAACTGGGCTCTATGATCAGACCAACTTGGTGCCCCATTCTCTCAGAAGCTCTCTCTTGTGGGGTCTCCGCCAGATCACCATGAGGTGGAAGGCCACAGCAGTGGACATGGCCTGGATTCTGCCCACACCCCAGGTGAACTGGACAGTAAGGATGGCTGGTGTAAATTGGGCTTTGTGGTAAACGCCAAATAACACTTAGTGACCTGTGCTATGTATCACAAGCACAGCCTGAGCTCGGATGTTGATGTCGAGGTCAAGTGCCAGAGAAGCCAGCCCTGCAAGGGGTGGAGGGTGCTGTAGAAAGGGGCACCCCAAGGACAGAGCTGGGGATGTCCAGGCCAGAAGGGAGGACAGTATTACTGGCGGGTGTGAGAAAGGAGCCATCAGAGAACTGAGTGGGATGGATGCTGCCGCTTTGTAATTTAATCATAATGGTCCTCATAACTGGCATTATAGCAGCACGTGGTCCATGTGCCAGGCTCCCTGCAAGTGCTCTCAGGTGAGCTGAGAAGAAAGAGGATTAAGTTGTTATTATTATTATTTGTTGCGATGTCTCCACAGCCGTCAGCCGCAGTGGTCACTTGGCCCGCAAAAACCCCGACGCGATGGGCTGGCGACCTCCGCTTTGCACCCGAGCAGCCTGAAGCTCGACTGAGTGACCCGCCTCGTGTCCTCTGGGCCACTCCGGGGCCGGCCCCAGCTCTGCTTGGTCGCGGACACTGTCCGAAGTGCTGGGCGCCCGGGGCTGGGGACCCGCGCCCGTCAAGCCCCCTCGGCTGCCCGGGCCCAGACTGCGGTCCGAGGGTTCGGGGGGACCCGGAGGCGTACCCTCGCCCAGCCGGAATCGGGGACCCTTCCGCGCCGCTAGCCCAGCGCGCAGCAGCAGGAGGCGCCTTCCCGGGGACGTGGGCGCAGCGCCCTGGCCCGGAGCCTGGTCCACTGAGGGGCGGTAGGCGGCGGGGGAATTCCGGCCACGCCTGCGCGGATAGCGGCGCCGGCGGGGGCGGGCCGAGCGCCCCGTGACCCGAGGAGCCCGAGCGCGCGCGGGCGCCGCAGGTGCCTGGGGGCCGGCGAGCGGGCAGGTGGCGGAGCCGGGGCGGGTGCGGGGCCGCGGGCCAGGGGGCGAGTCCCGGGGGCGGGGCCGCGGGGCGAGAGTCCCGCTGGGCGGCGTGCGGAGCCTGGGAGCTGGCGTCCCGGGAGCGGGGGTCCCGCGGCTGGGATCGGGCCGGGCGGGCCGAGTGCCGGGGGCGGCGCTTGCGTCCTGGTGCGCGGGCGTCCGGCCGCCTCTTCCTGCCGGCTCCAAGTTTCGGTTTCGCCGCCGGGGCCGGGTCCCGCCCCCCGCCCCCCGCCCCGCCTGCGGCGCCCACCGGTCCCGGCTCTCCGGCTGCGGGGGGACGAGGGCGACAGGCACTCCCAGGCACCCCGGAGGCAGGGCGCCCGGGCTCGCCCCAGCCCCGCGCGCAGAGGATCCTCCCCGGCGCGGGCGAGGAGCCCCGGTCGCGCTGCCCCGGGAAAGGGCCAGGGCCCGAGCGGGTAGCGGACGGGGCGGCCAGCCAGCACGGGGCCTCCGGCACCGCCCTGAAATCCTTTGCCTTCACTAGTTGCAACAGCTGAAAAGTGTACTTGCAAAAAGAGACTCTCTCTATTTCCTAGGAACTTTTCGGAGACAGGAATCACCGCCCCCGAACAGCAAGAACAGCGTCCTCTCACGTTTGCAGCGCCACCGGGCGCCGGGTTCAAGGCCAGGTGGGCACACCCTCCCTTTCCCGCTGGCGGCCCCGGGAGCCGATCTGGGAGGACCCGGGGGAGGCAGGGGAGGAAGGGGAATGAGCTGGTGCAAAGATGGTGGTGAGCTTTCCCTGCCCCCACTTTGTTTTCTTGGGTGGAGGTTGAGCGCAGGGCTTTGAGGCTGGTTGCGGGGTCAGTGCTTGGAGGAAAAGGGCAGGGAAAAGACTGGAGGCCGACTGGATTGGAAATGGTGAGTGCCTGGGGAACTTGTGTCTTCAAGCCCCTAGTGCAAACAGGGAACAATAAGATGCTTTAGGGAGAATTTCCAGAGCCTGCTGTGAGTTTTCTGGTTTAGGGGGGAAGCACAGCATTGGAAAGGGAAGAGTTTTGGATGGAAAGAAAGAGGCCTGGGCCTTGGGGAGTCATTGAAGGTGTTTGAGTGGGAGGGAGTGCCCAGACCTCGGTGGTAGTTGATTCAGGGGCATGTGAAGGGGACAGTGTTGTGGGGGCCAGGGCCTGGCTGTGGCAAGTGTAAGGGAATTTTAAGCTTTCTTTCTACTCTCTGAAGGAGAGATACTTGAGTCTCTAGAATAAAGTGACAGTCAATAGATTTATTAAATGCATACACAAAATATAAAACTGAAGAAGGGTCATGCCAGTGAATGTCATAGCCTTGGACTAGGGGTTCGGGGCTTGGAGAGGGAGTGGCCTCTGAATTCATGGTTGTCTTGTTATGCAAAGATAGTTTCTCAGGTAATCTTGAGCTGCCCTCTGAGGAACTCCTTAGGCCTGAGGCAGTCTCTGCATACCCCACCTGACCTTTTGTCTCTTCCTCAAACCTACTTTAGGCAGACCAGGGGGCCTCAGAGAAAGCAACTGTTTGCATCTGCTCTTGAGTAATGTAAATCTCCCTTCTAATCTTTTATGAAAGGCCCCTATCCCTGTCTGCAGTTTCTCCAAATAGCCATCTCAAAATATGCCACAGAAGTCAGTTTTGGAGTGGCATGTTGTAGTCTTTTACACAGGTGACACCAGGGAACCACACATACCCTGTGCCCCTGTCCCAGGCCAAAAGAGCTCACCACCTGGTGGAGACCCAGCTGCTGGGGGAAGGGCTACAGCAGGGTGGGAGTGGGTAGGGGGCCTGAGTGCCTTTGTGGTGCCCTCCCAGCTGGTGAAGGCCCCAGCAGGGTACTGTGGTTCAAGGATGGTGGGTGGGCCCTTGGAATTCTTACCTCAGAGTCAGGTTCTCAACTGTAGGCAGCCAAGAGCTGAAATGCCAAACTCACCCCCCCCGCCCCCCGCCATGAGATAAGTGTTAGGGTACAGACGGACCGGGTGAGGGTGAAGAGGCGCGCAGCACTGCCGGGGCTGGCAAGCTGGAGGTGCGCGCCAGCAACCCAGAGATCCGAGTAGATTGCAAAGAATTGCGACATACAGAGGTGAGAGAAGAAAAGATTTAAGAAAAGTTCACCCCCCACAGACAGGGAGTGGGCCTACACTCTAGGTGAGTGTGGCCTTGTAGGCCCCGAGAGTCCTGGCTTAAATCCTCATCTTGGAGATGTTGCACGTGACTACTGTGACTGTTGTGACTTCCGATGTCTTGGAGAACCTGTGACACAGAGACCCATTAATGTCCGCCCACATCACAGCCCCTAGAGAAGGGTGTGACAAGGATTCTAATTCTCCTGCACCTTCCCAAAGGACATTCCTTATACCTAATGGATGGTGCACTTCCCCTGATCTCCTAGGCATTCCCAGTGGGTAGCTTCAGGGGGAATCTTTTGCTTCCCTATGGATAGTGCCCAATTTACTGGACGATTGAATCCCCACCTGTTCTCCCTCTCAGCTATTACAACTTTTGTAATTATAAGTTTCATGACTTTTACAGTCGTTGCCCAATGCTTGATGTCTTAGGCCTTGTAAATGCCCTTTTTTTTTTTTTTTGAGTTGGAGTCTCACTCTGTCGCCCAGACTGGAGTACAGTGGCCGCTCAGCCACTGCAGCCTCGACCTGCTGGGCTCCGGCGATCCTTCCTCCTCAGCCTTTCAAGTAGCTGGAACTACAGGCGTGCGCTACCACGCCTAGCTAATTTTTGATTTATTGTAGAGATGAGGTCTCACCAAGTTGCCCAGGTGGGTCTCGAACCCGTGGGCTCAGGCAATCCACTCACCTCAGCCTCCCAAGGCGCCGCGGGAGTAAATTCCCTTTATTTTATTTATTTTATTTTTTGAGTTGGAGTCTCACTCTGTCGCCCAGACTGGAGTGCAGTGGCCGCTTCTGGCCACCACAGCCTCGACCTGTCGGGCTCCGGCGATCCTTCCATCTCAGCCTTCCAAGTAGCTGGAACTACAGGCGCGTGCTACTACGCCTGGCTAATTTTTTTATATATTGTAGAGATGAGGTTTCACCAAGTTGCCCAGGCAGGTCTCGAACCCGCGGGCTCAGGCAATCCACTCACCTCAGCCTCCCAAGGCGCAGGCTGAGCCACCGAGCCTGGCTTCCCTTTACTCTAGGCAAGCTTGATGGCCACTATGAGATATCTCTGATATCTGAAAGTCTGTTTCTGAAAAGCCTAAGTCGGTAAAGTTAATGAACCTAAAGTGTGCATTTCTCCAAAAGCATAGCTTCTACTTTCTCATCATTGTGTCAGGGTTTAAGAACAAGATGAAAAATGGCTTCCCACTCTCGGTCTGTCCTTTCATTAAGTGCCAGCGCTAAGCCCTGGCCTTGGCCTGGACCAACTGCGTCCCTCACCTCCCCCAGTGATTAGGAACCCCACCCCCAGCCCCATCAGCCCAGGCTGCCCCACATGCTTTCTGAGGTACTGTTAGAGCTGTCCCTCTGTGACTCACCTCATTCTCATGCCATCACCTGCAGGCAGGAGCCTTTGTCCCCTTTTGAAGATGAGTAGGGTGAGTGCCTGGCTTGCTGCAGGCCAGGGGACCCAGCTCTGGGTGCATCTTTGCCCTTCTCTGCCCCCCACACCCACCTCAGGGTTTCGCACGTGCTTTGACCCTGCCTTGAGCACCACCGTCCCTCACCTTCCCTCTCATTCTCTTCTGTGGAGGTAGGGACAGTTCTAGACTGACTGAGTGATGGACCAGGCAGGACAGAGACTGCTCAGGAGGTTGGACAAGCAAGTATCTGGGGGCATCAGAGGGAAGCAGATGTCATGCCAGGGAGGAGCCGGACTGCACTGGGGTGTGGCCGCAGGGGATGTGCTTGTGCTGGTTTGATTGACCAGGGGACTGTCTGGGCTGCTGTAATCTCACTTTCTCAGAAAATGAAACTGAAGCAGGGCCTGGTCACGTGACAGGATGCACAGTATATAGCTGGCTGCCTGGATCTCTTCCTCTTGCTTTTAGGTCTGCAGGGAACACATCCCCACCCGGAGATATGGAATGCCCTTCGTGCAGGCATGTCTCCGAAGAGAAAGCCCCCAAGTTCTGCAGCCAGTGCGGGAAGAGGCTGCCTCCTGCCGCCTCCGTAGCAGGTGAGCTCTGAGGGACACCAGCAGGTGCTGGGGACACAGCTGGAGCAGTGGGGACCCCCTGCAGTGGGCAGTCAGCCCTGCCCCCTTTCCAGGAAATGGAAGACTTGGCAGCAGGCAGCCAGCTGGGGCTGAGGCCCTCTGTGGCTAAAGAACTCTCCTGAGAAGCACTTTCATTAAAAGAACAGTTTTGTCGGAGTCTTTGCTGAAGGTGCTTGTCACTTTTGTAAAGTTTCAGTTTCATTTCCTGGAAAGAACTTAGATTTTTTTCCTTCCCTCAGGAACAAGAAGTGTCAGGCTGAACTGAGGAATTCATAGAGGGTTTCAGATGATGCCACAGAGAAGCAGCATCTGAGATGTTGTGAGATGGGGACTCTGCCTGGGCTTGTTTGGGGAGAGGCAGGAGGGCTCCCTGCAGCCTGTCCAGGTCCCTTCCTGGCTCAGGGAGGCTATCTGAGAGATAGGATTGGAGCATGGTGTGAGGTGGGCTTTGCCTGCTGACCATTTGGGATCTGTCCTCGATTCTGCCGGCTTCTAGGGATTCAAACTGTGTCCCTTGTCACTCGGGGCTGCTCTTTTCCATGTCCCTTGGTGGCCTCATAGAGTTCCATAGTTTAAAATGCCACCCGTGTGCTGGCAGCTCCCAGGTTAATCCTTTGGTCCTAGACCCCTCACCTGAATGCTGGCCACTCTGTGGCCTGTCAACTTGGGGTCTGACAGACCTTCAGCCTTTTTGTGTCTAAAACCCAGCTATCCTCAGGCCCCCACCTCCATGGGCAACTTGTCTTTCCAGCTGCTTCTGCTAGAGTCAGCATCCTCGGGTCTTCTCCTTCCTTCATCTGCCATCCTCTTGGGGAGAAGAGGCCCCTTCTGATCTCCTTGCTTTCACCTTGCCCTCCCTCTCACCTTTAGTGCAGCAGACAGTCAAATCATGTACCTCCTTCCAGGATCCCCCACCCCTACCAGTTTAACTCAGTACAAGCAAGAGGTCTTACATTGGCCTACAAGATCCTGCATAGATGACTGCCCACCTCATTCCTTCTGACCTCCTCCTGTGGGCTTCCCAGAGCCCACTGGCCTCCTTGCCCTTCCTGAGACACACTAGGTGTACTTTGACCACAGGGCCTTTGCACAACCTGATCCCGGTGCTTGGCCAGGCTTCTTCCCTCTTCTCTTTCAGTCTTTGCCCAGCTGTAACCTCTGGTGATGCCAGGACCACCCATTTAAAATGACAACTAGCCCCTCCCAGACTCCATATTTCATTTCCCCTGGCTCTGTTTTTGTGGCACTGGGACCACGCTAGGGGAGACCTCTGCTCCCTGTTCTCTGCTTTTCCCCAAGTTCCTTGCACAGTGCCTGGCACACACCAGGTGCCCAATGTTTACCTGCTGCCTGCGTCAAAGAAGTTTCTCAGGAAGACCACATGTATTTTCTTCCTTCCTCCCTCCCTCCTGCCCTCCCTCCTTCCCTCCCTCCCTCTCCTTTCTCCCTCTCCTCCCCTTCCTTCCTTCCTTCCTTCCTTCGTCAGGGCCTCACTCTGTCTCACTCTGTCTCCCAGGCTGGAGTACAGTGGCACAGTCAAGACTCACCATAGCCTTAAGCTCTTGAGCTCAGGCAATTTTTCCACCTCAGCCTCCTGAGTAGCTGGGACTCCAGGCACACACCACCATGCCCTGCTGATTTTTTTGATATATTGTAGAGACGAGGTCTTGCTATGTTGCCCAGGCTAGTCTTGAATTCTTGGACTCAAGAGATCCTCCTGTCTCAGCCAGAATGCTGGGATCACAGGTATGAACCACCACGCCCGGCCTTACCTTATTTTTGAAGTTTGCATGGCATGTGTGTTGTGGTGTTGCTGGTGCCCGAGCTTCTTGCCTGGGGACTCTCTGATGATGCCTTTGTGTTCAGAGCTGGGGTATGAGCCACCATCTTCTTCTTCCATCATTCTTATATCCTTGCATTTGTACGAAGTGCTCACGTGACAGATGTTCTTGCTGGGCTGCAGGAAGTGTGAGCAAGCTGTTGCTTTCTGTTGTTGGTTTTTGCTTTATTGATTTCTTTGCTCTTTGGGGAGGAACTTTGGCTGACAGTCCGACTTGAGAGTTTCATCTCTTCTTTTGGAACACCTGGGGTCTTGTTGGGTTGCGGAACTGTAGACTTGGTGATGGTCCCAGTGGCTGCTCCTGTTACAAATTTCTTGCCATCGAGAAACTGAGTCAACGGATCGCTGAGCTTCTGGTGTCCAGGTGGAGTTTTCTGCCTGCAAGGGCTTCTAGCCCTGGTCACGGGAACATTTTCCCCGGTGGAGGGCCTTTGGGGCAGAGGGTCTTTGGAGTCCCAGAGGTTCAAAAAAATCGAATCATCTGTGATGTACCTGGCCCTGGGCTCAGTATTGAGGGAAGAGCAATCATAAATCCCCATTCACAGATGCTGAGAGTGAAGCACAGAGAGGCTAAATGACTTGCCCATGGTCACAAAGCCAGCAACTGGCAGAAGCAGGATGGGAACTTTCCAGAGCCATGCCCTGGGGGTAGCTGCGGTTCACGTCTTGCTGGCCTCAGGGGAAGGGTGGGAAGGTGGGGTACAGGTGTGGCTGGGGGATGAGTAGCTCCAGCTTCTGCCTCTGGACCTGCAGTCAGAGGTGCAGGAATTAATGTGGGCCTCGGGGACCAAAATTAGCCACTGCTACAAGATAGAGCAGGGTGGCCCCAACTGGTGACTGAGAAGAGAAATGTACAACAGAGTGCCGTGGTGGGAGCTTCATTTAGTCTCCGATCCCTTTGGGGAAATGGGTGATCTCACATTCCTCTTCTTGGAGGGTCACTCTCCCTTTGCCCTGTCCTTTCATTCAGTGTGGGGCTTTCACAGGGCCATTAGGGCACCTGGCGTGTTTGCCAATATAACAGGAGAAAAAAAAATGAAAGTCTGTCTGAGAACATGGGTGTGTGACATTTTGTAAAATGCCATTAAATCCTCTCATACTTGAACCAGAGCCAGTGGCTGCCTTCTGGGAGGATGCCCATCCCAGTGGGTAGGGAGAGTGGGCAGAGTGGCTATGGACCCTGGGCCCAGTCAGAGGCTGGCCTGGGGCTTCCGCACATCTGGGCTGTGCCTCTGTTTGCAGGAATGGAAACTGAAACCAAGATGGTGGGGGTTGGGGAGAATAGGGGGAAGGCGTGGCTGGAGCAGAGGAGGCAACCACTCCAGACAACCACTTGCAAGTTCACCAGGTGGCCCTGGGCTTGGGGCATCCCAGACACAGGCTCCGGGTGCTGGAGGAGTGGGGGACATAGGCAGGCCAGTCTCTGGACAGGGCAGTGGAGGCTGCGGGGCAGTCTGCCCAAAGACTCTGAGATGCCTGTGTCTTGTGGGAGGGATATTGGGATTAAATTCAGGTGTCCATGTTCCTGGACCAGGCAGGGGCTGCCAAGAGAACTAGTTCCACATTATTTGAGTATATCTGTGAACTTGTTTCCAGAGGAGGTTAGTGTGTGAGTGGACAAGGTAGGGAACATCTTGAAGAAAAAGGTAGAACCAAGAGGATTTCCTCCTTTTCCTGGAGCTGGGACACATTCTCCTTCTACTGCTGTTGGATATCAGAACTCTGAACTCTCTGGCCTTTGGGACTTCTAGGACTTGCACCAGTGGCCTCCCGGGTTCTCAGGCCTCCGGCCTCAACCAAGAATCAGGCCATCAGCTTCCTGGTTCTGAGGCCTTTGGACTTGGACTGAGCCACCACCAGCATCCTGTGGTCTCCAACTTGCAGATGGCCTGTCTCAGGCAGCCTTGACATGAGACTTCTCGGTCTCCATAGTCACATGAGCTAATTCCCCAGTAAGTCCCCTCTCATGTATATGGACACGAATTCTGTTGATTCTGTCTCTGTGGAGAACCCTGACTAATGTGGATTCTGGTACCAGGAGTGTTTTAAGGAATTTTAAGGATGAGTTTCCTAAATTGGTTTTGGGGTTTCTGGAGTTGACTGTCTAACCTGATTAAATGTAGACATGCTAAGAACTTTACTTCTAATACTGAAAAGAGCACTGGCAGTCCATGTTGTGAACTATTTTATTTTACTTATTATTTATTTACTTATTTATTTGTTTTTGAGTCAGGATCTCACTCTGTCACCCAGACTGGAGTGTAGTCACACAATCTTGGCTCACCACAGCCTTGACCTCAGGTGACCCTTCTACCTCAGCTTCCTGAGTCACGTGCCACCATGCCTGGCTAATTTTTTGACTTTTTTTTGTAGAGATGAGATCTCACTATGTTGTCTTGGCTGGTCTTAAATCCTGGGCTCGAGCAATCCTCCCACCTCAGTCCCCCAAAGAGTTGGGATTACAAGCATGAGCCACTGCATCTGGTTTATGAACAGTTTCTAGAGATATGCACAGATGCATTTGACACTCCAAATTCACCACTTATAAGAGGCAAGGAACTTGGAGACTCTGCATATGATTCTTGCGGAAAAACATGGATAACAAATTTGGTTGGCTGTCCATAGTCTCACTGCACATTGTAATGAAATCAAAGGATAAACTCAGGTGTTCAATGTCTTGGCTCCAGCTCCGCATAAATGACTTAAGAGTTCCTAAGTGTGCCCTGGGTCTGAATCTTCCCTCCTGGAGCCACAGCACTGAAATTGCCCCAAATCATGCAAGAACCCTTATCGTGAAATTGGCTGAATTATAAGGAAGGCCAAGTTCTCAACAGTGCAGGGTGTCTACTGTCGATGTGAGGGCATGGCTGGGAATGGACATACAAGTTGGGATGGGGATGCGTGGGGGACCCTGCTATGGCTGGGTACACTGAGCTCCTACATTCTGTAAAGTTGGATCAGGCTGGATTTGTTTGTATGGGCCCCCTGAGCAGAGATTCTGCATTTAACATCGCAGCTCATGGAGTCAGGAAGGACTCTGACAGTTTGGTTGGTTGATTGACTGAAATACCTACTGTGAGCAGGAACCCCTGGATTGAAGGGTAGGCCCAGTCCCTTCCAGGAGGGACCCCAGTACACTGCTGATAATTTATACAGGCATGTCTTGTTTTATTTTGCTTTACTTTATTGCACTCCCAGATACTGTGGTTTTTACAAATTGGAGGTTTTTGGCAACTCTGTGTTGAGAAAGTCTTTGGGTGCCATTTTTTCAACAGCGTGTTACATTTTGGTAACTCTTACACTATTTCAAACTTAAAAATTATTATATCTGTTAACAGTGATCTGTGATCAGTGAACACTGATGTTAATGTCAGTTATTTGGGGTGCCACAAGTCACACCTATATGACAGTGAACTTAATTGACAGGGAACTTAATTGGAGTGTCAAATGCATCTGTGCATATCTCTAGAAACTGTTCATAGACCAGGTGTGGTGGCTTATGCTTGTAATGCCAGCTCTTTAGGGGGCTGAGGTGGAGGATTGCTCAAACCCAAGAGTTTAAGACCAGCCAAGGCAACATAGCGAGATCTCATCTCTACAAAAAAAAATTTAAAAATTAGCCAGGCATGGTACCAACCAGCTATTCCAGGCCTCTCTCCTTTTGCTCAGGCCTCCCTATTTCCTGAGATGCAACAGTACTGAAATTAGGCCAGTTAATAACCTTACAGTGGCCTCTAAGCATTCAAGTGAAATGAAGAATCTCATGTCTCTCACTTTAATTCAGAAGTGAGAAATGATTATGCTTAGTGAGGAAGGCGTGTGAATGCCCAGATAGACCGAAAGCTAGGCCTCTTGTGCCAAACAGTTAGCCAAGTTGTGAATGCAAAGCAAAAGTTCTTGAAGGAAATTGAAAGCCTACTCCACTGAACACATGAATGACAAAGCAAAACAGCCTTATTGCTGATAATGGAGGAAGTTTGAGTGGTCTGGAGAGAAGAGCAAACTGGCCACAACATTCCGTTAAACCAAAACCTAAACCAGAGCAAGGCCCCAACTCTCTTCAAGTGTGTGAAGACTGAGAGAGGTAGGAAGCTGCAGAAGAAAAAGTTGGAAGCTAGCAGAGGTTGGTTTATGAGGTTTAAGGAAAGCAGCCATTTCTATGACATAAAAGTGAAAGGTGAAGCAGCAGGTGCTGATGGAGAAGCTGAAGGAAGTTATCCAGAAGATCTAGCTAAGATCCTTGATGAAGGCAGCTACACTAAACAGCAGATTTTTAACTGGTTTGTTATCGCCGACGTGAATTTCTGTCATTCTAAATTCTGTTCCTGGTTACCGCTAACGTGGATTTATGTCTTTTCAAATTCTGTTTCTGAATGCTGCAACGTTGTCATATGTGTGTGTTACTATATTTTGCTTGAAAATTAATAGGCAAGGAGAGAGAAAGTTAATTGAGATAATTATCTGATCTCAACTGCACAATGTTGTTATTGATTTATGTAGATTTATGTAGTTGGTAAAAACTGCAAGTTGGTCATTAGTTTGTTGTGATTAATGTTGCTTACTTGTATTTTGATATTTCAGGACTTTTATACTTCAACATTAAAAATGTACTGTCATTATGGAAAATGAAGAAATGTATGCTGATGAGATTTCCAGGGTCAAAGGTGAATCCAGTGAAATTATTAGTGATAGTGAGACAGATAGTGATGTAATGATTTAATGTAAATGAACATATACATATATAATATATATTCAGTTTACAATCCAAATAAAAATACAAAGTAACGAATGTTACTCAGAGTGGTATCTGAGGCAAATACTGGATGTATCTGTAACTTTCAGCTGTACTCTGAAAAAGGTGCCAGTTTAGAAAAGATCATTTCACTTGTGCTTAACCACTGAAGTTAACGGGAACAAGCTTCAGATTTTTTTTTTTTTAATTTTCACCCACTTTCAGTATTAGGAAAGTGAAACATTTGCCAATTGCAAATGTGTTAATAACCTTCTATTGGAAGAAGATGCCATCTAGAACTTTTATAGCTGGGGAAGAGAAGTCAATGCCTGGTTTCAAAGTATCAAAGTTTCAAAGTATCAAAGGACAGGCTGACTCACTTGTGAGGAGCTAATGCAGCAGGTGCCTTTTTTTTTTTTTTTTTTTTTTCTAATTTTGTAGAGATGAGGTCTCTATGTTGCCTAGGCTGGTCTCGAACTCTTGGCCTCAAGCAATCCTCTTCCCTCAGTTTCCCATAGTGCTGGGATTACAGGCCAGCCACCATGCCTGGTCAGCAGGTGACTTTAAGTTGAAGCCAGTTCTTATTTACCATTCTAAAAATCCTGGGGCCCTTAAGAATTATGCTAAGCCAGGCTCAGTGGCTCAGCCAGTAATCCTGCACCTTAGGAGGCTGAGGTGAGTGGATTGCCTGAGCCTGCAGGTTCAAGACTCGCCTGGGCAACTTGGTGAGACCTTATCTCTACAATAAATCAAAAAATTAGACGGGCGTGGTAGCGTGCGCCTGTAGTTCCAGCTACTTGGAAGGCTGAGGCGGAAGGATCCCTGGAGCCCAGCAGGTCAAGGCTGCGGTGGCTGGGAGCGGACACTGCACTCCAGTCTGGGCGACAGAGTGAGACTCCAACTCAAAAAAAAAAAAAAAAGAATTATGCAAAATGTACTCTGCCTGTGTTCTAAAATTGGAACAACAAAGCCTAGACAACACATCTATTTACAGCATGGCTTACTGAATATTTTAAAAGTCTCTTTTATATGCTTTAAAAAACTTGACCACATAATAATTATACATGTTTATGGAGTACATAGTGATGTTTCGATACATAAAATATATAGTGATCAGATCAGGATAATTAGTATAACCATCATCTGGAAAATGTATTATTCCTTTGTGTTGGGAACATTCTGTGTTCTCCTACCTATATAATACATTATTATTAACTGTAGTCATCCTGCAGTGCTACAGAATTGCTATAGTATATTTGAATGTATTCCTCCTATCTAGCTGTTATTTTGTATCCTTTAACAAATCTCTTACCATCTGCCCCTTCTATCCACCTTCCTTTCCCAGCCTCTAGTATCCTCCATTCTACTTTTTACTTCTCTGAGGCCAACTCTTTTAGCTTTCACATATAAGTGAGGACATAGGGTGTTTAACATTCTGTTTCTGACTTATTTTACTTAACATAATGTCCTTCAGTTGCATCTGTGCTGCAAATGATAGGATTTCATTTTTCAAGGCTGAATAGTGTTCCATTGTGTATATGTACCACATTTTCTTGATCTATTCATTTGTTTTTGGACACCTAGGTTGATTCCATATCATGGCTGTTGTGACTAGTACTGAAAAAAACAGGGGGGTGCAGATGTCTCTTCAATATACAGATTTCCTTTCCTTTGAATAAATACCCAGTAGTGGGATGCATGGTAGTTCTGTTTGTAATTTTTTGAGAAACCATCATACTGTTCTCCATACTGACTACTAATTTGCATTCCCACCAACAGTGTATGAATTCCCTTTTTTCCACATCCTTGCCAGCATTTGTTATTTTTTTGACTTTTTGGTAGTGGCTATTCTAACTGGGAAGAGATGAGACCTCATTGTGATTTTAATTTGCATTTCCCTGGTGATTAATAATGTTAAGCTTTTTCCCCCCCATATACCTGTTGGCTATTTGTATGTCTTCTTTTGATAAATTTCTGTTGAGATCTTTTTTTTTTTTTTTTT
>CAUYQG010099370.1:0-15943 GCA_963574415.1 Tarsius wallacei
TGGGAGGCTGAGGTGAGTGGATTGCCTGAGCCCGCGGGTTGGAGATCCGCCTGGGCAACTTGGCGAGACCTCATCTCTACAATAAATCAAAAAATTAGCCGGGCATGGTAGCGCACGCCTGTAGTTCCAGCTACTTGGAAGACTGAGGAGGAAGGATTGCCAGAGCCCAGCAGGTCGAGGCTGCGGTGGCCGGGAGTGGCCACTGCACTCCAGTCTGGGTGACAGAGACTTCAACTCAAAAAATAAAAAATAAAATAAATAAATAAATTCTCAAATGTAACTATTCATATAATCCTATCTCAAATTTCAGAATTTTCTTCTCTAATAGGACACTTACTTGTAGGAGACTTGCTTAAGATGAACGTCTTTCACTTTTACTATTAAGTTCACAACACATTTTTAACTTTTTAAACTTTCTGTTGCAGGGGTCAAATGTCTCTTTATATGCTGCCAAGTAGGCCCTCACAATTGTCTTTAAATTTTATAGATTAATAGATTTGAGCCTATCATGTTTTCTCTTCATGAATCAATAGCAATTAACACCAACCAATCAATTACTCAGCCACTATAATTTAATCCATACCATGAATGTCTGAGGGATTGGATCCACTGTGATATGTAATATGTGAGAGAATTTTATGTGTACTTTTTTATTTTACCTGAACCATTTGTGTGGTTTTGTTATGTTTATCTTGACTTCTTAAGCATACTGGGATTGTGGAAGCAGGGCCCTCCCAGTAGAGTGGCACTACCAGGACCAGTGGGCGTGAAGAGTGCAGAGGAAGGCTCAGGACCCAGAGGTTTCCTGACATGCAGGTGTCTGGGTGTATTCCTGACTCTGCTAAGGATAACTTAGCTTATTGAGGCTGAGTCTTCCTAGAATTAGTCAACCCAAATCAAGTCCCAATAAGATTCTAGGATAAAGGATATCTCCCATGAAGTGGCCAGGACAGGGAAATGCCAGAACTGTCAGAAGTATGGGCTATGCGTCATCTTCTTCTCCTGTATCATGATGCCCAACTTCATGATGCCCAACTAATTTGAGGTCAGCATCAGCCACTATGGAAACAAGATGAACCTAAATGATAAGACTCCAGTCTCAAGCACACAGTGGAGACCAGTGACATATGTTGGCAATAGTCAGATTCAGGCAAATAGCAGTGAGCAACTGCTGCATTCAGGTCCTTTCCTAGGCTCTCCTGAGAGTTATTAACTCGTGGGAGATTCATAGGCATTATTTACCCATATTTCACAAATGAGAAAAATGAGGTTCAGTGAAGTGAACTCAGTTGCCAAACTACATAGTTAGTAAGTGGTGGACCCAAGAGTTGAAACTAGGTCTTTATTTCAAGTACTTCTCTACGCTGTCTCAACACTGCAACTTACCTAAACCCACTTTCTTCCCTTCTACTCTGAACCCAACAATACATCAACTCACTCTTTATCCATCCATTTATCCATCAAGTGAACAATTCAGCTCCACTCAACCAAACACCTAACCAACCAATCACCCATCCGTTCATTCAGTGTATACATATATAATGCACACTATACTATACAGTAACAGTTCTCCAAGAGTAGTCCCTGGGCCAGTAGCATCAGAATCACCTGGGAACTTGCTAGGGATGAAGATTCTTGATCCTGTGTAGACCAACAGGATCAAAGACCTGAAGAATTTTGCAGGTATTCAGATTCCAGACCTGTAGACTCAGATAACCCAGGGATAAGTCCTCACAATTTGTGTTTTAACAAGACCTCCAGGTGATTTGGGTGCATGTCAAAATTTGAGAACCACTGCTACAGAACAATACTGCTCACTTTCATCTTTGTTTTTTTTTTGTTTTTTTTTTTTGAGTTGGAGTCTCACTCTGTCACCCACTCCTGGTCACTGCAACCTCAACCTGCTGGCCTCCGGCGATCCTTCCGCCTCAGCCTTCCGAGTAGCTGGAACTACAGGCGCGTGCTACCACTGCCCGGTTAATTTATTTATTTATTTATTTATTGTAGAGATGAGGTCTCGCCAAGTTGCCCAGGCGGGTCTCGAACCCGCGGACTCAGACAATCCACTCACCTCAGCCTCCCAAAGCACGGGATTACAGGCTGAGCCACGGAACCCGGCTTCATCTTTGTTAATGTCAGCATCTTATCACCCATTCATAGCCTTTCTGTGTGTCTCACCTCTCTACTTCTTTCATTAAATAATAGCTTCATTGAGATATAATTCAAATACCATAGAATTAGCCTATTTAAAGTATACAATTCAGAAGTTTTTCACAGAATTGTGCAACCATCACCACAATTAAAATTAGAAAATTTTTCTTATCCCCAAAGGAAACCCCATGACCATTAGCACTCCCACTCTTTATTTCTCTCTGACCTCCCCAGCCCTGGGCAACCACTTATCTACTTTCTGTATCTGTAGATTTTCTTATTCTGGATATTTTATTTACATGAAATGATACAACATGTGGCCTTTTGTGACTTTTTTCTTTCACTTAGCATAATGTTCTACTCATTTTTTATATTAAAAACATATATATATATATAAAGTATTTAAAACGTATACATACAGTTTTAAAAAGAATAATAAAATGAGTAGCCATGAACTCACCACCTAGCTTAAAGTATAGAAAATTGTCAAATTTTGGAAGGTCCTTGTTTGCTCTTCCCAGATCCATTCTCCCAAGAAATCAATGTGATCCTGACTCGTGTTAATCATCTGCTTGCTTTTCTTTCTAATTCTTCTCCAATGTATGAAAACTTAAACTACACACTTTTAAAACATTTTATGTAAATCAGCTTTTTCAATCTGTATTCATCTGTCTCACATATTTTTCTCAACATTAAACTTTTTATAAGACTGAGTATAGCTGTAGTTCATTTTCATTTCTGTGTGTATTCCACTGTGTGATTATAACACAAATTAGGTTTATTTTTTATTTTTTCTAGCATAATAATTTTGTTATAAGCATGCTTATAAATGTCCCCTGGCCACGTGGGCAAGATTTTCTCTAAATTACATACCTAGGAGTGAAGAGAAATTCAAAGCAAAAGTGATCACACCAAATTATACACTCGTCAGCATGATGTAATTCCTTTCACTCCACATTCTCACCAGTAGTTGATGCTTCCCAACCTTTTAATTTTTGTCGATCTGGTGAATATGAAATGGTATCTTATATGACTTTAATTTTTATTTTCCTGATTACAAGTGAGAGTTTGTCATCTTTTCATATGCATACATGCTTTTATCTGTAAAGTAACTATTCATATTTTTTATCCATTTTTCCATTTGGCTATATTTTTCTCATTGATTTGAACATTATTTGCTCTAACAGTCTTATGCCAGATGTTTGTGTTATAAATATCTTCTCTTCAAGTTTGTTCCGTGACTTTTCTTTCTTTTAATGGTGACTTTATTTTTTATTGAGATATTGTTTACAAACAATAAAATGCACAGATTTAAAAGTCTACAGTTTGATGAGTTTTGACAAATAAGTGAACATTATGGATGAAGAATTTTATTACCCAGCAAGCTGCCATATTCTCCTTTTAAGTCAATCCCCCTGGAGCAATCATTTTTGTTATACAATCACCATAGATTCAATTTGCTTGTTCTACACCGTCTTATAAATAAAATCAAACATATAGTACTCTTTCTTTTTCTGTGACTTATTTTCCTCAAAATAGTGTTTTAGAGATTCATCTGTATTGTAGCTTAGACCAATATTCTGCTTCTTTTTATTTTTGTTAGTATTCCATTTTATAATTATGGCAGCTTATTTTGCCATTCACCTGTTTATTAACATTTGGATTGATTAAAGTTTTGAAATATTATGAATAAAGCTTCTATGAACATTCTTGTAAAAGAAAGACAATTAGGCAATGTTTCATTTTCCTCTATTTTGTGAAATCGTTTGTTTAAGATTTATGCTATGTTTTTATTATATATTTGGTAGAATTTGTCACTGGGACTATCCTGGTCTGGTGTTTTCCTCAATGAAATGTCATTAATGATAAATGCAATTTCTTTAATAAATATAATACTATTCAAATGCTCTATTTAATCTTTTAATTGGTTTACATAAATGGTATTTTTTCAAATAATATTTTGAATTTATCTTAACCTGTTGCTGATAACATTTATTATCATTTATGGGAAAACATTTATAACATTATCTTATTATCTTTTTAAATATCTGTGTATCTAAAATCATAACTCTTTACTTATTCCTGATATTGGTAATTTGTGTTTTCTTTTTTCTTTGCTTTTCTTCCTCTGTCTTCATCTCTCTTTTCTTTCTTTCCCTCCTTTTTTCTTTCCTTCCTTCCTTCCTTCCTTCCATCCATCCATCCATCAGTCTAGCTAGGGGTTTTTAGGCTAACTTTCTTAATTGTTATTAGATTTGGAATGGTTCTACAGTATTTTGCCTGCTTTCTATTTTAACATATTTATATACTTTAATTTTTTGATTTTAAGTCTTATATTTATTGCTTTCCACTTTTACTTACACTTGGGTTCTTTTCCTCCCTCCCTCCCTCCCTTTCTTTCTTCTTCCGAAACTCTTAACATAGCATCTTAGGGCATTGATTTTAGAATGCTCTTTCTGTCTCTCCTTTTTCTTTTTCTAATATAGGCATTAAAAAATACATTTTCCTCTAGTTGCAACTTTATCCTCATCTTATAAATTTTCACATTGCATTCAATTTTTATTCATTTTAATCCTTTATTGTGTATGACTGTGTTGTTTAATTTTCAACTTCTTGCCATTTTTCTTAATATCTTATTGTGATTTATTTATAATTTAATTTCATTATTGTAGAAAAATATATTCAGTGTGATATACATCATTTTAAACTTGAAACTTGTATCGCAGCCAGCATATTATATGTAAAGTGCATAAATTATGTTACAAATAATATTTATTCTTAAGCTGTTAAATAAAATGTTTTATAAAGTAGGTTCAAGTGTTTGATTTATTGTCAGATTACTCATAATTTTCTATTTTTAATTTTTTGTATTGTTATGTCAGTTGCTTCAAATTACTGTTTCAATCTTGCTGCTTGTTACTGGTTTGTTCAGGGTTTCTATTTCTTCCTGATTCAAGACTGGGGAGTCGTATGTTTCCAAGATGTATGTCTAGATTGTCTAGTTTGTTTGCAGAGAGGTATTCATAATAGTGTCACATGATCTTTTGGATTTCCATTATATTAGCTGTAATGTCTCCATTTTCATTTCTGATTGAACTAATTTGAATCTTCTCTCTTCATTTCTTAATATAGCTAGTGGTCTATCAATTTTGTTTATCTTTCGAAGAGCCAACCTTTTGTTTCATTGATCCTTTATATTGCATTTGCTTAAATTTAAATTTCATCTATTTCTGCTCTGATTGTTATTTCTTTTCTTCTGTTACCTTTAAGTTAGGTTTGTTCGTGTTTTTCTAATTCCTTGAAGTGTGATGTTAGGTTGTCAATATGCAGTCTTTCAGTCTTATTAATGTAGGCCTTAAGAGATATAAATTAAACCGGGCTCAGTGGCTCAGCCTGTAATCCCGCGCTTTGGGAGGCTGAGATGAGTGGATTGCCTGAACCCACAGGTTCGAGACCCACCTGGGCAACTTAGCGAGACCTCATCTCTATAATAAATCAAAAAATCAGCCGGGCGTGGTAGTGCATGCCTGTAATTCCAGCTACTCGGAAGGGTGAGGTGGAAGGATCGCCGGAGCCCAGCAGGTCGAGGTTGTAGTGGCCGGGAGCGACCACTGCACTCCAGTCTGGGCGACAGAGTGAGACTCCAATTCAAAAAAAAAAAAAAGAGATATAAATTTTCCTTTGAACATAGCTTTGGTTGTGTACTAGAGGTCTTAATAACTCATTTCATTGTTACAATTTATTTTAAGGAATTTTTAAATTTCCATCTTGATTTCACTTTTGTCCCAAGAATCATTCAGGAGCAGATTGTTTAACTTCTATGTTTGTTTGGCTTTGTGAGTTCTTTTTGGAGTTAATTTATAGTTTTATTTCTGTGGCCTGAGAAAGTGCTTAATATGATTTTGATTTTTTTTTTCAATTTTTTAGAATTGATTTGTGGCCTATCATATGGTCCCTCTTGGAAAATGTTCCATGTGCTAATGAGAAATTATATTCTGTAGTTTCAAAATGGAATATTCTATAGATGTCTGTTAGTTCCACTTGCTCTAGGAACCAGTTTAACTTCAATGTTTCATTTTTTACTTTCTACCTTGGTGATCTGTCTATTGCTGTCAGTGGATTGTTGAACTCTCCCACTATTATGCTATTGCTGTCTACCTCTTTTTTTAGGTCTAGTAGAATTTGTTTTATAAAGTTGGGGCTCTGGTGTTAGGCCCATCGATATTTAAAATTGTTATGTCTTCTTGTTTGACTGATCCCTTTATCATTATATTTTAACTATCTTTGTCTTTTTTTTACTGTTGTTAATTTAAAGTCTATTTTATCTGATATGAGAATGTCTATTCCTGCTCATTTTTGGTTTCCATTCACATGGACTACTTTTCCCCACTCTTTTACCTTGAGTCTATGGAGATCTTTGTGAGTTAAATGGGTCTATCGAAGGCAGCAGAAATTTGCATAGTGGCTTTTTTCCATTCCTCCAGTTTATATCTCCTTAGTGGGGCATTAAAACCATTTACATTGAGTTAATAATGATATATAAGGTACTATTCCATTCATCGTACTGGTTGTCAACTGGTTGCTTCATTTATTTATTTATTTCTCTATTGTGTTGGTGTTCCACAAGGCCAATGGGCATTATGGTTTTCAGCATTTCTCTGTAGGTGTATTCCAACCTTTCATTTCAGTATTTAGAACTCCTCTGAATATTTCTCATAGAGCCAGTCTGATGGTGACAAATTTCCTCAGCGTTTTCCTTCTGGGAAAGACTTCATTTCTCCATTTATGAAATTTAGTTTTGCAGGATACAAAATCCTTGGCTGACTGTTATTCTGTTTGAGGAGATTGAAGATGGGGCCTCAATCTTTTGCTGCTTGTAGGATTTCCCTCAGCATTTTCTTGTCTGGGAAAGACTTCATTTCTCCTTTATTTATGAAACTTGGTTTTGCAAGATACAAAATGCTTGGGTGACTTTTATTCTCTGTGAGGATATTGAAGATGTGGCCTCAATCCTTTCTGGCTCACAGGGTTTCTTCTGATATGTCTGCTGTTAGTCTGTTAGGTTTACTTTTGTAAATTATTTGATACTTTTGTCTCAGTGCTCCTAAAATTTTTTCCTTCACATTAACTTTGCATAACTTGATGATTATACGCCTTAGGTATGATCTTTTTGCAATGAAACTTTGGGCTACCTGTACATGGATATTTAGATCTCTGGAAAGGGCAGGGAAATTTTCCTCCATTAATACTGCAGATAGGTTTTCCAAACCTATTGCTTTCTCTTCTTCCTTAGGAATATATATGATTCTTAAGTTTGAATGTTTTACATAATATCACATTACTTGAATACTTTGTTTCATTCTCTTAATTCTTTTTTCTTTATTGGTATCTGATTGGGCTAACTTAAAAAATTGTCTTCAAGTTCTGAGATCCTTTCTTCTGCTTGTTCTAGTCTACTGTTAAAACTTTCCTCTGCATTTAGTATTTCCTTTAATTATTATTTCATTTCCAGATTTTCAGCTTTTTTCTTTTCTCTGAAGCCATCTATTTCTCTGGATAATTATTCATTCATGTCTGAAGCCATCTATTTCTTTGGATAATTATTCATTTATATTTTTAATATTTTATGTTACTTTTTCTTGAGGTTTATTGAACAATTTTATATTCAACCTTTTGAATTCTATGTCTGAAATTTTGTTTTGGCTAGCCTTTGTTGCTAAAGAGTTTGTGTGGTCTTTTGGGGGTGTTGAAGAACTCTTATTTTTTCATATTGTCTGAATTATTTTTCTGGTTCCTTCAGATAGACTATTTCCTCTTATTTGAGGTTAGCAGAGGGTTGACATAGGCAATATAGGGTTTTCTTGGTTATATAACCTTGGTGTGGTGAGTTTCTCAATTGCCCACTATGGCAGTCCTGTGCTGGGTACCTGCGCTGGCCCAGAACATCCTGAGTGGCTTGGACATCCTGAGTGGTTGGGTTCTTGGATCAGGCCTTCCCCAAAGCTAAGGTATTATATTTGATGTGTGGGCTGTAATGTTGACCTCCAGCCAGGAAATGGTGCTTGTTGGAGAAATCCAGCTGTATGGTGACTGTGGACTTTCCCTTTGGTGTGTGTTGCTCCAAGGAAGTGCCCAGCCAATGTAGGTGGAGGGTGTGGCTCTGGGGATTTTCCAAGCTCTCTGTTTTGTGCCTTCAAGGGGACTGTAGTGTGGGGGGCAAGGAGCTTGAGCAGTGTACTCTTGGCTACCCCAGTGGGGATTCAGAGGGAGTCCCAGGTTGCTAGTATAATACTGTAGTACAGGGAGGGTGCAGAAGTGTTTACACAGGAAATGAGTTTGCTATGGCAATGAGTCCCACCTGGCTCTTTCCTTGGCTTCAGGCAGTTTGCTTTGTGAATGTCAAAGTATACCTGGCCTCAGGACTTCAGGTGTTCTCAGGCAACTTGCCCCAGCCAGGAACCATCTTCAGCTGCAGAGTTTGTCTTTGGGGTTCATATCCTTCCAGGCCAACTAGAAAGTAGCTACACCACCTCTAAGAGTTGCGGTCTTGGGAAATTGTGGCTGGCATTGCTCAAGTCTTTCTTTTTTCTGCTCCACTCCACAAGGCAGTTTCTGGTGAGGGATGTAGTCCTACAAGACTCAAGGGGACCCCAAGTCCATGGTAGGAGCACAGAACTGCTGAATTCCCCTCACTCACCTTTCCCACTGCATTTGGAGGCTGCTGTTAGACTGTGATAGTGCAGGTGAGAGTCTGGCCAGTTCCAACACAGGTCAATGGATTTTTCTCTTCTTTGCACTCTGTGGTTATTTTTGCTTCTTTGAAGATTTGTGGGGCAAGCTGCTGCTCTGCAGGGTGCTGAGGAAACTCCATCTTGGTTTACTCTGTAGGAGAAACTCACTCTAGCTGCCTCACACTGGCTTTCTTAATCCCTGTAATAAATATTTACTTTTTTCCTGATATTATTTTAATGGCGGAACAGAATTTTCATCTAGTCAGTATGTCACAATTGATTTAATTATTTATTATACAATTTATTATTGCTTACATATTTCTATCTGTAATCATTTTAAGACTAAATATACTTAGTTTAATGTTTCCCTAAGTATGGTGGTTAATTTTAGAAAAGTCCTTTTTGAGATCAGATATTTAATATAATAGAACTTCACAATCAGATTTATAAATCAATAATATCCAATATTCTAAAATGTCTAATCTTAAAGAATAGATACTATTGTACCTGGTGTGTGGGTTATTTATTAAAAATTGAACTTTATTAAATAAATTTGCAATACAAAGTCTACTTGTGTGACTTCACAAATAATTTCCATTTTAACATAAGTAGCTGTAGAAGCAATTATTTATAAAATTATGAAATAATTTGTGATGTCTTATATTTAGTTGGGCCTTACTCTGTTGCAAAAAACAGACTCATGCTTACTCAATTGAAACAGTGTGTTTTAAAGATTCAAGAAAATTAAAGGAAAAAAGAAAAGACACATTGCCAAGGTTAGTAGAATGAAGGAACTGAAAGATTCTTTTGAGAGCTGTGCAAATGAAAATAATGTGAATTTTCTTTTTTGTACTTTGTTTCACACTGATGTGGTCATTGGGGTTTGTTGCATGTGTATATTTCCTTGACCTCTGCATCAGATTCTTCATTAGTAATGCCCCAGAAATTCATATTTTAAAACTTTTTGTAGTTCCATTTATGTAGCAAAATGGGTACAGATCCATGGATCAACCTTGGGAAGCACTGTTCTTCTCTGGTGATGTATCATGAGCTTATTGATTTGGCTTCTGTTTTACTCTGCCACAAACCAGCAGTTGATATTAAATTCCATGTCTCTCAAGAGAGGATCAGATCACTTCTATCAAACACAAACTTTAATTAATAAGTAGTAATCCATTAGTTTATATTTATATGTGCACATGTGTATGTATATGTGTGTACATATATACACATAAGTGTTCATGTACATTGCATCTATATATCCACACACATATAATTATACATAAGCAAATCTATTTTTTCCAAATTATCTTGGACCTAATTTTTTTTTGTTGTTGGCTTTTTGTTTTATTTTTTGTTTTTGCTTTCTGGCCCTTTTTCAGCTCATATGTCCCAATCAACATTTTTTATTGATTAAACACATAGTTGGCCAGGCACGGTGGCTCTAGCCTGTAATCCCAGCACTTTGGGAGGCCAAGGCAAGAGAATTGCCTGAGCTCAGGGATTCGAGACCAACCTGAGCAACTTGGTGAGACCGCGTCTCTACAATAAATCAAAAAATAAGCTGGGCATGGTAGTGCATGCCTGTAGCCAGCTACCTGGAAGGCTGGGGAGGAAAGATCACCTGAGCCCAGCAGACTGAAGCTGCAGTGGCTGTAAGTGTACCACTGCACTCCAGTCTGGGTGACAGAGTGAGACCCCAACTCAAAAAAAAAAAACCCCAAAACAAACAACATATAGTTGTCTTTTGTTCTTTGCCCAAAAATAGGGGCTGCGGGTTTTACTGGGTACATATCTTGGAAAGAGTTACATTTACTCCTTGGTATATATATATATATTTTGTCCCAGATTTATTGAAAATAGCAGAAAGATTCAATAGTGTTTAAAATATATTCCAATTGTGACTTTCAGGATGGAAAGACTGCCAAAGTTCAAGAGCTTTGATGTCTCCTTAGAGTCAGGATCTACTTCAATCATATTTTCTTTTTTATTTCTTTCCTCCTCTTCAATCATATTTTCATTCATGGCTGAGACCTTTGAAACATAATCGTCTCCCTTTCTCTCTTTTTCTGTAGCATTAAGGAGGTAACTTTCATGGAGCTTCTCTTAATCTTCTTCGTCCTATGTGTGTCATAGCTTGCAATCTTCGCAGAGCTTCTTGCTAGGAATAATGTGCTTGTCATGTGGAATTTGTCTATGATGATCCGATTGCCCCTATGGTTTTGGTGCTAATACTGTTGGTGAAAATGCTGTTAGTAAGTCCCTGGAAAAAGATCTCAGTCTATTTTTGTAACTCATTTCCCATTACCGTATAGTTTGTATGAGTTGTATTTTCCTAAAATATGACAACAGATGAAAAAAATATATCTCTATCAGAAAGAAAACAGAGATAGAGCTTACTCATTGACATCACAAGTATAAAAGTGGTAGATATTCAATTGATGCTGTTGCAATTTTTAAAGACAGAGCATTGGAAGAAAAACACGTTTGAGAAGGATAATTTAATGAAACTCACTGGTGAAAATCAGAAGTTAGTGTCCGCATTGAGTTCATTGTTTCCAGCATGGTAGTCTTTGATCCTGATTAGGAACTTTACACCTTGGCATAAAAAGATAATTTTGACTCAGCAATGTGTTATAAATATTGGATAATTCTTCAACAATATTATAAGAAGCCAGTACTACTTTTTCTTACTACTCAGCTAAGATCAGATCTCTGAAAATAAATTCATAGACATCCATTAATACTTTTAATCATCTATGTGCAGTGTGCAGTATAATGTAAAAGCTGAACTTAGAGAAAGCAGAGATGGAAATTAAACATTTTTTATTTTAAAGGTGTGGGGTACAATTCAGGGTTAGTTACACAAATGTTCATTGTTCAGGTATCCTTGTTGATGAGGTGTGCCCCCCCACCCCCAACAGTTTCCCACTACTGCCAATCCCTCTCTTATAGTATTATGATAATTGTTCAAGGTCCACTTATGCGTGAGCACATATGGTACTCACTACTTTGTTTCTGTGATAGATCACTCAGTATTATAAACTCAAAGTCCATCCATGTTGCTGTGAAGTTCATAATTTTGTCCTTCTTTATGGCTGTGTAATATTCCACTGTGTATATGTACCACATTTTTTTATTCAGTCATCTTTCCATGGGCAGTACGGTTGGTTCCATATTTTGCTAATGTGAATAATGCTGCAATAAACATGCATGTGGCAGTATCTTTTTCATAGAGTAATTTGAGTTCCTCCAGGTATATTCCCAATAGAATGATTGTGGGGTCATATGGAAGGTTGATTTTTAGATCTTTTAGGAATCGCCAAACAGTTTTCCACAAATGAAAACCACTGCTATAATAAAAATCATGGTGTGGTTCTATTCCTTTGTTATTAAAACATGAAGGGAAATCAGCTGAATAATTTTTCTTCTATCTTAGAAAGAGACAACAAAAAAATAGTGTTTTCTTGCTTCCAGGTGCTTTCATATCTGCATGAGAGACATGGAATTGAAACTACCCTTGGTATCATGAAAAGAATTATATTAAGGAGCCATGCTCAGGATAGCAGGGAGGAAAAGAGAAAGATCATTGTCCAATGATTCAATAATATGCCAATTCACTGAATTGGCTATCTCACTATTAATAATAATGACAATAAATATCCGTTAAATGGTGGAGCTGTTGAGTGCCTACTCTTTATATGGCATTATTTTCAGTTGTAAGTACTGTGCACTGACTAATTCATTTAACTCTTAAAAGTATCGTGTGAGCAAGTGTTAGTATTAAATCATTTTATAGGGGAAAAAACTAAGGTATAGATAAAGTAAGTAAATTGTTTAATGCCACACCTCCAGTAAGTAGCTAAAACATGACACAGACAGCTGGACTATAGAAAACAGATTTAACCAACATCTAAGGAGGAACCTGACAGCATTTCAAGTGAGCAGATTATTTCTCCTAAAATATAATCGGCTTTTTTGATGTGTATACCTTAGCGATTTATGTATGTGCTTTTCATGATCAGTAAACCAGTCCTTAATGAGCAAATCATTTTGAAAGCCTTTCACAAATTTACTACTAGAATTTTCGTGACCTATTTGCTGACCTGGAAGTTTAGTGTCAAAAGTTCTTGCTGATCTTTAACCATGCGTATCTTATAGTTTCTCAGACCAGTAAAGGGGCTTGATAGATTTATGGATTTATTTATTGTAAATTACTCACTAGAGAGAGACATTTCATTGTAAAACACTCCCTAGTATTGATTCAGTAAAATGAGGGTGTCATCATTAAACAAATCTTTCTGAATACCCATGCTATTAAAACTAATTGACTGTGTTTTTTCGTTAAGGAGGTTAGCTGAACATTTCATGTGCGTACTAAGAAAGTTTTTATCTGGCATTTCTACCTCATCTACACAGTATCTCAAGATAATGGCTCTTACTCAAGGCTTCGTGAAGGTTTCCCCATCTCTGGATGAAATGGACATTATCTACAAATGCTAAAAATAACTATGAATTTAAAATTATTTTTCATTTTAATATGCACTCATTATCTATGTAAACATTTAATTATATAAACTCTTAGGAATCTGATTTTTAAGAAAGACAAACATTCATTTTATTTATAGTATTATCTATGGAACATTTTGGGATTTTTCTTTGCATGTGATTAATTTTTCTCAGCTATCTTGTATTAATTATTTTGTTTGACTAATGGCTTAGAGCTAGGGTTGGTGTCCTCCTTATTCTTGATTGCTTCTTCAGACAATGATTCTTCAACTCAGTTATTAAAGTAAAATATCTATTGATTAGGGCTAGTGCTCTTCTGTCAAATCATTTTCTCCCTCTTCATAAAGTATAAACTTTGGCATATAACTCAGGGTTTTCTCAGGCTCCTATGGACATGTTTGTATCCATATGACTGACTCATTTGATTCCCTTTCTTTTTCTTATTTTATTTTATTTTATCTTATTATAAAGATGTGGAGTACAAGTCAGGTTTAGCTACACAGGTAGGTTTGGGCTTCCAACTGGTCCTCACTTCCCCTGGTTTAGTACCAGATACCTCTGTGATGCTATGCCTCCTCTTTCTCCCCTGGCAGTGTCCATCAACTGCTGATTCCTTCCCTTTTGCTAATGTGATTAATGTTCAGGTCCCACTTATGAGTGAGAACATATGGTATTCAGTTCTTTGTTTCTACAATAGATCACTAAGTATGACAGTCTCCAACTCCATCCAATTTGCTGCAAAGTCCATGATTTTGTTCTTTTTTATGGCTGCATAATTCTCCATTGTGTATATGCACCATATTTGATTCCCTGATTTCTATGTTTCTTGATTTTTAAAAAATCTTTACTTTATCCATACTACTAAAGCTACACACTGAACACTGTTACCACTAGAAACTACTCTACCAACCCAAATCCATTAAAAAAACACAAGATTCTCTAACAAAATTTTCCTATAATTCCAGTTTGACAGCTTTACTGTTTTCATTAAAAAGTTTTCTGACTTCCTCTTGAGGACTTTCTTCCTTCTATCAGCCTAGGCCACTCATCTTCTAATGTTTATTCACAACCATCTATGATTTCAGTAACAATCTTGCTTCCTTGCCTGATATTACCAATCTGGCAACATCTCCAACCCTTGAATGGATACAAGTTCACTTAGTCTCTATTTGTTATCTTGCAGCTAATTATTGCCCAAAAATTATGCATTAGTATAGATTAGTACCATTGTTGATTTGTGATTACCAAATTCAAATGTCTTTTAATCAACACATGAATTATGTTTTTCTAAGTGACTCATTCTTCAAGTGCACACTGCAAATATTATTTCAAACCTTCTTCTGTCTTCAAAACTCTGATTTTGCCAATTCACCACAATTGTTCTCAGCAAATGGTCATGTATTCAACGTCACTGAAAAACACAGAAAGTATGAAACAAAAATTCACTCAACTGTTCTTTAATTTTTGAATGCCTGAACTTATTTTATTCTTGTTCACTTCTTTAAGATAAGTTATCTTCCTCTCTGTAGCCAATATCTCCACCATTGCTCTTGATTCTATATATCCTAAATTTCTCAAAGATTAGAAAGCTTGGCGATCTGGAATCCTCTGCACACCCATTCCATGTATAGAGAGGTTTTGAAGGCCAAGAGAGAAAGAGATGTTTTATACTGGTATAATGGGATCTATAAATGTTACCCAAGAAACAGCATAGTATTCCTTTGCAATTAATGCTCACATATGAAGGGTAATTCCAGAAACAACAACAACAAAAAAACAGCATTTGTTTATTTAAAATTGTGTACCTATTCTTACATGTTTAAACTTCAGTCACCTTCAAAGTACTCTTCGTTTGATGCAATACACCTATGGAGACACTTTTTTTCTACCGCTCAAAACAATTTTTGAACTCGTCAATTTTGATGCCTTTTAGTGATTCAGCCATTTTTTTTTCACCTCTTCTACATGGGAGAAGGTTCCTCTTTGAGGAATTTTTCATTGGGGAAACAAAAGAAAGTCGTTAGGGAGGAGATCAGGAAAGTGGGGCACGGAGGTCAGGCTGTTTTTGGTCAAAAACTGCTGAACACTCAGTGCAGTGTGGACAGATGCACGTTTATTTTATTTTTTATTATTTTTATTTTTGCATTCTATTTTATTTTATTATAAAGATGTGGGGTACAATTCAGGGTTAGTTATACAAACATTGAATATGCAGGTAACCTTGTTGATGAGATATGCCTTTCCCTCCCCTAGCAGTTTCCCTCAACTGCCAATCCCACCCCCCTCCCCTGACAGTTTCCCACTACTGCCAAACACTTTCTTATAGTATTATAATTGTTCAAGGTCCACTTATGAGTGAGAACATATGGTACTCTGTTCTTTATTTCTGTGATAGATCATTGAGTATGATCCAAAAACCTGCTTGCACAGATGCACTTTTAAATTACCCATCATGAAATGGGCAAATATATTGAAAGAATCCACCACCACCCCCGGATTTCCTGAAGCTAAATGCAGACTCTCACAGCAATACTAGCTGGTACAGGAATGCC
>CAUYQG010099372.1:0-10343 GCA_963574415.1 Tarsius wallacei
GAATTACAGGCATGCGCTACCACGCCTGGCTGATTTTTTTTTTTATTTATTGTAGAGATGAGGTCTCGCCAAGTTGTCCAGGCGGGTCTCGAACCCGCGGGCTCAGGCAATCCACTCACCTCAGCCTCCCAAAGGCGAGGGCTTACAGGCTGAGCCACTGAGCCCGGCTCGAGAGTTTTATATAAATGAAAGCATACAGTGTATGTGTGTATATGTGTGTGTGCCTTTTGGGCGTGACTTATTTCATTCAGCATAATTGAGATCCATTCATGTTGTTGCAAGTTTTAGTAATTCATTTTTTATTAGTATGTAGTATTCTATCGGTTTGATATACCATAATTTGTGTATCCTTTTTCTTTTTTCTGTTTTTTTTTTTTTTTGAGTTGGAGTCTCACTCCATTACCCAGGCTAGAGAGCAGTGGCACACTCATGGCCACCCCAGTGTCGACTTTCTGGGCTCCTGCGATCCTTCCGCCTCAGCCTTCCAAGTAGCCAGAACTACAGGCACGTGCTACCACGTCCAGCTAATTTTTTGATTTATTGTAGAGACAAGTTCTCACCATGTTGCCCAGGCAGGTCTCGAACCCATGAGCTCAGGCAATCCTCTTGCCTTGGCCTCGCAAAATGCTGGGATTACAGGCTTGAGCCACTGTGCCTGGCCATAATTTGTTTAACTATTCACCTATTGATGAGCATTTGGGTTGGTTCTAGGTTTAGACTATTAAAAATAAAGTTGCTATGAGCAACCTTAAACAGGTCTTTGACCTGATGAAAAACCATGTGTTTCCTTTTCTCTTGGGTAAATGCCTAGAGTGGGATGACTGGATCATATATATCATAGTTACAATGCTGCAATGCAATTCTGGCACTAACTACTTGACACAGACTCCATAGATTAAAGACACAATCCCAACAAAACTTCTCTCACTTCAGATGCCAGCTGCAAGTTTGGGGATCTCTAAGTCACCTGCATTTGTAGCCAACTGGTCATAAATTCAGGGGTTCCCACAACCTTCTCAGGTTTTATAATGCACTAAACTGATTCACAGAACTCTGGAAAGCCCTACACTTAAAAGTAAGGTTTTATTATGAAGAACATGAATCAGAACTAGCCAAATGAAGAGACACATAGGGTGAGTGCAGAACTTCTGTGTCCTGTCCCCAGGGGATCAGGACACATCACCTTTCCAGCCCATCTATCTTTTCACCAACCAGAAAGATCCACGGAGCTTCAGAGTTTTTAATGAGGCTTCATTATGTAGGCATAATTGATTGAATCATTGACCATGTGACTGAAATGAATGTCCTGCTCCCCTCCCCTCCCTGGGGGCAGTCAGGCTGATATCACCTGGTTCAAAGTCCCAACCCTCTAAACACACATAGTCTTTCTGGCATGGCAAGCCTCATCTTGAGTCATTGCCTTAGCAGAAACTCAGGTGTGTTCCAAGGGCACACGTGAATAACAAAGGCACTTCTATCACTTGGGAAATTCTAAGGGTTTAGAGACTGTTCCTTCCCAAGAACCAGAGACAACATCAATTAAATTTTTTATTATACAACAATGGTGTTTTATGCTCAATAAATCTTGGTTAAATATATTAACAATTAAATTAATAAATGAATACATACATACATGAATGACCAGGAATAACTTTTCAGTTGCATATGACCGAAAACCAGCTCAAACTAACTAGGCAAAATGTTGGCTTACATAGTTGGGAAATCAGGAATGTTCAGAGAGACAAAGACCTTCAGATATCCAATAATCAAGAGTTAGAACCAGGTCTTGGGACTACCAGAAATCTGTCCCTCATTATCTATCTCTAATTTCTGTTTGCTTCTACTTTATTTTATTTGCTGAAAGGCCTTTCCCCTCCTCGTCTGTGACAGTGAAGATAGCCTTCAACTACGCTAACTCATAGTTTGTTTTTTTTAATTTGTCTCTTAGCACAAATATATGTTTGGGGGAAGAACTTTCATTGGCCTTATTTGGATTATGTGCTCAATTCTTGAACTAATCACAGTCCCAAGGGAGAGGATGACTGTCCAGGCCTGGGTCACATGCCTGTCTCTGTGGTCTGCTGTTATGATTGACAGACCAAATAGAACCTTGGGGACCGGTCCCCAAAGGAAGAGATGATGAATATACAAACATGAGGTATCTACTTACTACACTTTATGTCCACATCATGTTTAAAGTTTAGGAAAAGGTTTCCTCATATATTATCTTGTGTAATCCTCATAGTAGCCCTTCAAAGTAGGGTTGCATTTCATGGATAAGAAAATAAGTCTTGATGAGATTAAAGATTCAACTAGAAAATGTTAGAAATGACTAGGACTCGGTCTTTTAACTATGAGTCCAGGAAAATATGTACTTAGTTTGTACGTCAGAGTCCAGATAAAAACTTTTCATAATCTTTTTATCAACTATTCATTCACATATTAATTCAGCACTTATCATATGACAAGGGATACACCAATAAGATAATGTTGCTGCCCAGTGGAGCTGACATTCCAGTGTGGGAAATGGGCCATAATAAAATAATTGCAGCTAGCAGTGCTATGAAGAAAATAAAACAAGTCAGTAGAATTAGGAGCAGTTTGGGTAAGTGACCAGGGAAGGCCTCTCTGGAGAGGTCTGCACTGATACTGAGAACTGAATGAACTCCAGCCAGCCATTCCTTTCAGCTGAAGCTTGTGAATACTGACTCCTTTGCTCCTCAGCGATGATGCCAATGAGCAACCACCAACCCAACAGAACACCCTCCTAGCCATCTAATCCCTCATTGGCAGGTTTTCCAGGTCTGAAATGTGGAAGAACAACCCAAACTGCAGCCTGCATTATTTAAACATAACTAAAGTTGATATTTGAGAGTCTTCTGACAACGAAATCACTAATTCTCTTTGGTGGTAGGAACTATTAGCACTGCTGGGTGGCCTACCAAGGACCTTGTGTGGTCTTTCCAGGGACCGAAGCATGAACTAACCAGGGTCTGTTTCAGCTCTTACCTTTGAAGCTGTGATGAAAATTTGGCTCCTGATACAAAGAGAAACTAAAGAGAACAGCATCCCCATTCCTCTGGAAAGCTGGCCCTCGTCTCCCTGGTAGTCAGGAAGCCATGTAATATGTCCACATCAAAACCAAAGATTCCTCTGGGAGTTTACCAAATTAAGATCCCTCCATCAGAAAGTCTAATGCCATTGATTAAAGAGCAGACACCAAAATCAGAACTCCCTGGGCCCCATAGTTTGATGGATTTATGTTCCTCCTGTCTCTGAATCTTGAGCTAGAATACACTTGGCACCTCCAGGAACTCAGGACTCAGACAATAAGCAGAGCCCTCCACTCTTTTCCTGAAAGATTTTTGCATCTGCCTTAGTGAGGGGTGGGGGGCTTGTCTGACTCCAGATCCACTTCCTGGACTTTCTGTGTGGCCGATGTCCCCGTTTTGATGAATAGCGGCTAATGCCACATGCAAAGCACCCCAGAACAAAACTGGGTACACCGAAGATACGCATCCCCTGATTGAAAGAATTAGTGATATATTTTATAATTTCATAATCTTTTCACATGTGACCCTCTTTACATGGAGGCAAACACCATGGAAAGTGATTAAAATTGACTTTCTGCCCTAAACTATTGTACGGGAGGAAAAATATATTTTCCTTCCATTCTCCTAAATTTATGGCCGGGGACTCTACAACACAAGACAGATTAACAAGGGAAAAAGCACACAAATTTATTTAATACAAGTTTTATGTGACATGGAAGACTTCATAAGGAAATGAGGACCTGAGGAAACAGTTGAACCTGAGTGTTTTTTTTGAGTAGGTTTGATGAAGAGGAGACAGTCGTGGAGAAATCTGATGGGGCAAAGAACACAGGAGAAGTGTAGTGAACTGAGGGAACGTAGTAAGGCCTGTTTGTTCAGATACGACTTAACATCTCTGTGTCTTCAGTGATAGGGTGCTCCTTTTCTCCATGTATAGAGAGGGTCTCTCTCACATGAGGGTCTTATGACCTGCTTCAGGGGATGGTCAGAGAGTCCTTTATAGGTTTTATGACCAGCTTCAGGGTAGAAGGGCAGTGGAACGTCAGAGTGACTTTCCTGCTTCTGTTGTTTTCTCAGATTCCTTCAGCATAAAATACTCAGTATGTCAAAGCACCATATTTGGAGATAGCATGTCCTGAACTCATCATTATGCAATTCTAACTTCTTGACAGCCACAGAGCTCCTGTACTTCTTTCAAAGGCCCAGTTCCCGTGTCATCTTGTGTGTGATGCTTCTTTTGAGTACCCAGGTGCAGTTGCTCTGATCCCATGGCACTTTGTGCATATGGAGCATTATCACATGGTGCTGTACCGTGTGTAGGTATGCATTTGTCTTCTCCAAGACCATGAGTGTCTAGGGAAGAAACACCATTACGTCTTCATCTCGGTCTCCCCTGTGCTTCACACAGTGTCTGGCTGCAGCTAGAAAGTCAGAAAGTGTTTGTCAAATGAATAATTCAATGGGATAGATGAAGGGGCAGACCAGAACCCTTCCTCACTTTGAAATCCCTGTGACAAGGGCCGGGAACGGTGGCTCACTCCTATAATCCCAGCACTTTGGGAGGCCAAGGTGAGAGACTTGCCTGAGCCCACGGGTTCAAAACTAACCTGGGCAACTTGGCAAGACCTCATCTCTACAATAAATCAAAAAAATTGCCAGGTGTGGTGGTGTATGCCTGTAGTTCTAGCTACTTGGAAAGTTGAGGTGGAAGGATCACCTGAGCCCAGCAGGTTGATGGTGGGGTGGCCGTGAGTGTGCCACTGCACTCTAGCCTAGGCATCAGAGACTCCAACTCAAAAAAAAAAAAAAAAAAAATCTCTGTGGCAGTGGATTACACAGGCTTAAGAATACTGATCAGATTCTTGTCCTCATTAAATTGGTATGATGGTCTAGCCACCCAATAAGCAACTAGTTACCCCCCAAAGCTGTGCTTTCTCTGAGAAGCTGTCTTCATTCCATCACCACTAAGAATCATGCACGATGAAAAAGATGCTAACAGGAAAACAGCATCAACCTGTTGTGGAGCCTGAATCGAAGATCTGAGTGAGATGGATAAAATCTTGAAGGAGCCGGGACCCCTCCTGACCTGCCAGACTACCCCTGAACATCAGTGGAGTGAAAGATAAGAAGCCAGATTAGTCACTTCTGAGGACAAACTCATTTAAAACTACAGTAGGCAGGGGTTGGGTTAGGGCAACTCATTCTCACAGGAAGATCCCAGGACTGGGGAGTATGGAAGACAGATCATAGAATTTCCTTTTCTGCAGTTCTTAAAAGAGGCTACTTCCATAAAGAAGGACAAACATATGGACTTCGCAGCAACTTGGATAGATTTAGAGTCTATCATACTCGGTGATCTATCACAGAAACAGAAAGCTGAGTACCACATGTTCTCACTCATAAGCGGACCTTGAACAATTATCATAATACTATAAGAAAGGGAATGGCAGTAGTGGGAAACTGCCGGGGGGGGGGGGTCACACCTCATCAACAAGGGTACCTGCATAATGAACATTTGTATAGCTAACCCTGAATTGTACCTCACATCTTTAAAATTTAAAAAAAAAATTTTTTTTAAAGATGCTACTTGTCTCATGTCACCACACCTCTTCAATCCATGTTGAGAGGCTGTGGGACAGTCCTGCCTGGAGGCAAGGGGAGGGAGTCTAGGACCTCCACTAGCCAGGGGGTGTGGGACTCCCAGCATCCTGTTGCCAGGATACAGGGCTGCCCACCAGGTACAGAGTGGAGGCTTTTCCAAGTCCCCAGTCCAGGCACAATGGTGTGAGTCATGAAAGCTCAATTCTTCCTGACATCAGCAGAGGCTAGTGTAACAAGAGAAGGTCTGTGTCACGTGGAGGGAGTTAGAGCACTCCTGCTGGCTGCAATCCTTCCCTCTGGGTCAGTGTGAGGCAAAGCCAGGTGCAGGAAGCAGCTGAATTAAACAATGTCCTGGGGGTGAGAGGAGAGAGGGACGGTTGTGACACGAAGGAAATGTTCACTCCGACAAAAGGAAATCAAAGCTCCAAACGATCCCACAGGGAGGAAAGGTGAGCGGGAGGGAAATGAAATGGAAAATGCCAACAAATTGGAAATCAGGCACAGAGGCGGAGGGAAGGAATTGGAACGCTCTCGTGCAGGGAGACAGCTCCCCAAAGAGCTGGTCTCTCTGGACCTCTCCAGACCTGAGATCCAGCGCGTCTGCATCGTATTTCCTGGAAGTCAGGGTAGCCCACTGTGCTATTGCTTCATCTGTAGAGAGGTGGCCTGGACAGACGCTGTCGCCTCAAAAGACTGGTTGATTCTCTTGCCAACCGTGATTTCCTGGGGAGGCTGTCTGGGTACCCTTGGAAACATGTCTTGTCTTGGCATCAGTGAAAGCACTGGTGTCCAGAAACATCTATACACACTGGACAAAGAAGCCGGAAAGCAGGGTGGGCTCCACTAGGGGCCACATCTCCATGGTTCACTGTCCTTTGAGATTCTCCGGGGAATCAGCAATGTCTCCATTTGAAAAACCAAAGAAGCATTCTTGCTAAAAGAACGTTGTCCTAGGCACAAGTCTCAACTCTCCCTCTCACAAAGCCTCCTTCCTGGTTTCTTGGAGTTCTGGGACAGTGTCTAACTCAACAACTAATTTCCTGTTACCTCCACACAGCCCTTTCACATCCCCTGCCTTTCCAGCCCCACACACATGACTGAATCCCGGCTTCCCCCATCCATGCCTTAGGAAGGCTCTCCTTCCTCTTCCTCTGGCTTCCCCTGCTGCTGACCCAGCTTCTCCAGAGCCTCTGCACGGCCACCTGGCAACCCCCACCATTTGTGCCACTTCACCACACTCCTCTGGGCTCCCCTGTGAATGTCAGTGAAGTCTCTTTCTGGTGTTTCCTCCTCCGAGGGTCCCCATAGGAGCTGGCTCAGCCTCCTCCTCCTCCAAACCTCCCTCTAAGCCCAGGGCTCTGGACAGTGATGGCTCCACCAGCTGACTGACTCCCAGAGGCCTGAACACCATCAGTCGGACAAGGTTTCCAGAGCTAAATTATACACTGTGGGGGCGGCATCTACAACGTCACTTTATAAACCAACATGCTGGACCCTGAGCTGTCATGTTACTTACTAAATTTCCCAGAAGGAGGAAGTCTGAATTGAGATGGATTTCAAATGTTCGTTTCCAATCAAAGGGTGTTAAAACTACGCGTGTGGGGAGCAGTTCAAGGAAGCAGGGCTTGTTCCCCTGGAGGACAGAATGTCAGGTTTAGGCGCTAGTTGCCTTCTAGTATGAGCCAGGTGGTGGAGGAGAGAGGTGAGACTCCATCCTTGTGTTCTCTGGGGGTGGAACAGAGTTAGTGGGAATCAACTCAGAGTGGACAGACTCAGCTCAGCAGAAGAAAAGCCAAAGGACAGTCCGGCGGCCCTGAACCTTCAGACCCACTGAGCATCCTGTTGCTAGAAGGGTACAAGGGAAGTGGTGACCAACTTGCAGAGGAGATTTAAGGTTGGAATGGGGAGAGAGGAAGGCAGTGGTGGGGAGCGAGATGACAGTGGACCAGATGGCCTTCAAAGAATCTGATCATTTCTCCAGGACAGTGACTTAAAACAGCAAGGGACTTCAAGACCTCTAGAAACAGTTGTCCTGGCCAGGCATGGTGGCTCACACCTGTACTCCTAGCACTTTGGGAAGCCGAGGCAAGAGAATTGCTTGAGCTCAGGAGTTCGAGACTAGCCTAGGCAACATAGCAAGGCCTCGTCTCTACAAAATAAGTTTAAACATTTTAAAAATGAGCCAGGTATGGTGGCACACACCTGTAGTGCCAGCTACTCGGGAGGCTGAGGCTGAAGGCCAGGAGGTCAAGGCTGCAGTGAACTGTGAGCGTGCCACTGGACGCCAGCCTGGGTGACCATTACAGAAAGGAAGGAAGGAAGGAAGGAAGGAAAGAAAGTAGGAAGCAAGAGAGAGAGAGAGAGAGAGAGAGAGTTGTCCTGATCACAGAAGTCCAGAGAGAACTCCAAAAGTCATTTTCTACACTCTCCCTTCCCCTAGACCATCCTGCCCACCAGTTTGTTTATCACCAGCCCAGAAATTTCCCCTGGAGGTAGCTGGAATTTCTCCAGGGCTGCGGCCAGAGGTGGTGGTGGACTCTGTAGTGGCAGGTGGAGAAGGGGAGGCACTTTCTGGCTGGGCATCAAGCTGGAAAAATGTTCCTGAGGGCCCCACAGAGCCATCAGGTCTAAGCAGATGCACCTCTCTGTGCTGGAGGGAGAGGTTTTGGCGAGGGAGCTCTGCTGGCACCAGTGAAACAAGCTTCACTCCATTGTTGAGCTGCCTCGCCAGCTGCCGACAAGGGAGGGTGTGCAGACACACCGAACCTTTGGAGAGATGAGAGTCACTCAGATACAGACACAGACTCCCTGAATTTCCTGCGCGTAAGCTGTTTGGAAGCTGCTGTCATACACACCTTGAGCAGAGAAAGGAGGTGAACAGGAGTGACGGCTGGAAGTTGGGCATGTTTCCCCAACGCAGCGTTGCTCTGCAATTCTCCCCCTTCGTCAGGGACGCTTCCTTTCAAAATAATCCGGGAGTGGCGTGACTCATGAGCACAGTACCTTCGCTCCCCGAGGAGCAAGGAGCTCATGGGATCACTGGAGGGTGGCTGGTGGGATCTACCCTCGGTGGGGATATTCCCAGATCCCGCTGGGGCCACCACTTGCCAGCTCACATGGTCAGCGCCTCTGTGATGCCAGCCCTCTGAGCCTCAGCAGCATCTGGTGAGCTTTGTACTCTTTGTACAAGTGGTTGGCGTCCCGTGGGCATAACCACAGGCTCTCAGAGTGGGCACAGGCCAAATCATCCTCCTGGTGGAGAAGCAAGATTAACTGGGCTGGGATCCCATTACAGGAGAGTCTTTACTGCTGGTGAACTCCTGCTGGATAATCCTTTCATCTTGACTTTGAGGTCACCTTCCCCACCCCCCCCTCCACAGTCTGGATTAGAGGCCACCCCTGGGTCCTTGTCACCCCAGGCTTCCCTTCAATTTGGATCATCACAAGGCTCGGGTTGTGACTGTTTACTTTCCTACCTCACCCGGTAGATTTTGAGACCCTTCAGAGTCCTCTCCAAACTTTGATAACCCAAACGAGACTGTGCCTGAGATTACAAATTGCTCAAGACCCATCTGGGCAACTTGGCAAGACCTCATCTCTACAATAAATCAAAAAACTAGCCGGGCGTGGTAGCGCGCGCCTGTAGTTCCAGCTACTTGGAAGGCTGAGGCGGAAGGATCGCCAGAGCACAGGAGGTAGAGGCTGCGGTGGCCGGGAAGGCCACTGCACTCCAGTATGGGCGACAGAGTGAGACTCCAACTCAAAAAAAAAAAAAAATAAGAGTGAACCAATCCAAAAATCAATCCCGTAAACAAAAGCAAAAAAGGGAAATACTAAGTTCTTGTTGACATAGTTTTTAAAGACTAAAGACTATCTGTCTATATACAGACAACAGAAAAATAGAAAACAGAAAAATATAGACTCAAATTCACAATGTCTACTTATGTCATATTGTTGGGGGTTCTGTCTCTTTTCTTCTTTGTTAGCTTTCTGGGAGGGTTGAAAGCAGACTTGAAAACAAGAAAATATTTGTGCTTATCTCTTTTTCCCACAGTATTTTCACCTATACAAACTTTTCATACCCTTCCAATAACCACACACAGGTAACTAAGAAAACAAAGAAAAAGGGAGAAAGGATTAACACAAAACAGTTTCTTCCCACATAGCTCCTTTAATTTTAATTTCTCTTTATCCAACAAACTGTCAAAAACAACAGGAAAAAATGAAACAATAAAATAAAATCTTCAGGTGAATAACACACTTCTACAGCCTAGGAAGTAATGTTCTGTGTAAGTTAATTTGCCTCCAAATGCATCAAATATTTATGCATTCAACTCATAAAACTTTGTCCTCTAAAAATTAAAAAAATCCAAAAGTATGGTTTTACAGACTTCTCTTTTCTTAAGAGTCAGTGTTTGCCGGGCTCGGTGGCTCAGCCTGTAATCCCGCGCCTTTGGGAGGCTGAGGTAAGTGGATTGCCTGAGCCCGCGGGTTCGAGACCCGCCTGGGCAAGCAAGACCTCATCTCTACAATAAATCAAAAAAAAAAAAAAAATCAGCCGGGCGTGGTAGCGCGCGCCTGTAGTTCCAGCTACTTGGAAGGCTGAGGCGGAAGGATTGCCGGAGCCCAGCAGGTCGAGGCTGCGGTGGCCGGGAGCGGCCACTGCACTCCAGTCTGGGCGACAGAGTG
>CAUYQG010099373.1:0-19867 GCA_963574415.1 Tarsius wallacei
CTGTAGTTCCGGCTACTCAGAAGGCTGAGGCGGAAGGATCGCCGGAGCCCAGCAGGTCGAGGCTGCGGTGGCCGGAAGCGGCCACTGCACTCCAGTCTGGGCGACGGAGTGAGACTCCAACTCAAAAAAAAAAAAAAAAAAGAAATATATCTGACATTTATTTCTGAGTGGAATCTAAAAATTTTCAAATGAATGAGGCAATATGCATTTCTTTGTCTTGCTCATACCAAACAAACCCAGGTTAATTTTAAATGTGAGCTGTAAAGTTTATATACTTATCTGGCACCAGGCTCACCCATTAGAAACTTTTTAAAAAGTAGGCCAGGCATGGTTACTTATGCCTGTAATCTCAGCACTTTGAGAGGTCAAGGCAGGAAAACTGCTTGAGCCCAAGTGTTTGAGACCAGCCTGGACAACATAGCGAGATCTCATCTCTACAAAAAATTTAAAAAAATCAGCTGGGCATGACGGTACATGCCTATAGTCCCACTCAGGAGGCTGAGGCAGAAGAATTGCCTGAGCCCAGAAGTTTGAGGCTGTGGCAAGCTGTGAGGCATGCCACTGCACTCCAGCCTAGGTGACAGAGTGAGACTTCAAATCAAAAAATAAATAAATAAAAAACTTAAGGAAAAAAATGTACATGTTAAGCATCCCTAATCTAAAGATCTGAAATCTAAACTGTTTAAAAACCTAAAACTTTTTAAAGTACTAACATGACCCTACAAAGAGAAAATTCTGCACCTGATTTCATGCAATAGGTTGCAGTCAAAACACAGGCTCATAGCACACAGTTTATTCACCATTCCCAAGAGAGAAAGAACTTCCCAGTCCTCTTCAGCTGTGATATCTTTTCTATGCATGCCTAGATTCCCCCCATAAAAGGTAATGAAGTGGCACATGTGCAGGCTAGACATACCAACAGCGGGTTCCCCATGATGCCCCAAGTGAGGCCAAGACCCATGTGCGTTACTCACTCTACTTTTTTGCTTATTCTGTGCTCTTTGGTATAAAGACAGTGTTGAAAGTGTCAGAAAGGCCTGCAGATACCCCTATGGGTAACAGTGATAGGAAAAGGAGGAAGCATTTATGCTTATCTATAGCACAGAAAGTCAGGCTGTTGGAGAAACTGGACAGTGGTGTAAGTGCGAAAAATCTAATAGGAGAATATAGTGGGATGACCACTATGACGACACCTGAAGAAACAGAAAGACAAACTGTTATAGCTCTGTTCTGAAAGTTAATAAAAATTAGGAAAACATTGCATAAAACTAAAAATGAAGATCTTGATTGTATGGAAAGAGTGGATCCATCCTAGTGTCACAGTGAATGTATGGCACTTAATGGTATGTTGATCACAAAGCAAGCAAAGATCTAACACGATGAGCTGAAAATTGAAGGGAACTGTGAATATTCAACAGACTGGTTGCAGAAATTTACAGAAAGACCTGACATTAAATTTTTAAAGATTTGTGATGACAATGCATCTATTGGTCATGAAGGAGTGGATAAATTTATTAACGAGTTTGCCGAGATCATTGCTAATGAAAATGTGGTGCCAGAGCAAGTCTGTAATGTTGGAGAAGCATCACTGTCTTAGTGCTATTGCCCCAGAAAGACACTGACTACAGTTGATGAGACAGTTCCTAAGCCACTAAGGATGTCAAGGACAGAATAAGAGTGCTGGGATATGCTAATGCAGCACGCATGAGCATAAACTTGTTGTGATAGGTAAGAGTTTTGTGAACTTGCTGTTCTCAAGGAGTGAATTTCTTACCAGTCCATTATTATGATCACAAAAAAGCCAGGATTTCCAGGGAAACGTTTCTAAATGTTTCACAAACGTCTTGTATCAGTGGCTTGTGTCTCACTGCAAGGAAGCTAAACTAGATGATAACTGCAAGATTTTGTTACTCTTTTGTCAAGAGTCTTTTCATCCTCCAAGCTAAAATTTTCATCAAAAATAATGTTTTTAGGCTGAGCATGGTGGCTTATGCCTATAATCCCAGCCCTTTGGGAGGCCAAGGTAGTAGGATTGCATAAGCCAAGGAGTTTGAGAATAGCCTGGACAACAAAATGAGAACTCTGTCTCTAAAATAATAATAATAATAAGAAGAAGAAGAATGATGATGATGATGATGATGTTTATGTCATGTACTTTACCCCAAAAGGACTTCTTTAACATGACTAGGGTATCCTTGGGTCAGTAAAGAGTAAATACAAAAACATGTTCTTGAAAGGCCAGTGAACAGAGGTATGGGCGTGAAAGGTTTTCAAAATGAGTTTAGCATGAACATGCCATTGCTACAAACACAGTGACTAAAGGCACAGTTGTGCATACCAGACACAACCTCTGGCTCGCAACGGTGTTCAGTGTTGATGATAAACATGGCGGTAACTTTGAAGGAATCTGTATGAGAAAAAAAAAAATTGTCTGACCTCCTTATATATACAAAAATATACCCTCAGAGTCGGTCAGTAAGTTAGAAAAAGTGGATACTAAAGGTATTTTTTCACTGGGCATACATGGGCATAAAGATAGAAACAACAGAAGGAGGGAGAGAGGGTGGGGGGATAAGGGACACAAAACCACCCACTGGGTACCATGTCAGAAGCCCAAACCTCACCTTCACACAATGTACTTATGTAACAAATCCTCACAGGTACCCCATGATCCTAAACTTTAAGAAAAGAAGTTTTAACATCAGTAATGAAGATCCAGTTGACCGATGGTGAAATAGTCTAAATGGTTCTGAATCAAGGTGAGTTTGATAATAGTGACAAGGAAGATGACACTGTGAACACTCCAGAGCAAGGTCCTGTAGACGACGTGGTGAAAATGTGCAAGGGCCATATTGAAGGGCTAGACAGCACTCACTCATAATTCATAATAGAACAGGAAGTCATAGTCTGCTTATAAAATCAAAGAGAGACTTCTCAGACAAGAATTGTTAAATTGTTCATGAGGTAAATGACTCCAGAAGGAGTATTTAAAAAACCATCCAGCAGAATGCTGCCTCATCCCTAAAGAACCCACTTTCCTGGTCCCCCAGTTGCTTCTGATGTTTCCTCTTGTCCCCAAATATAAAATACAGCATACAGTAAGCTTTCATCAAAACACAGCATAGGCCGGGAGCAGTGGCTCACGCCTATAATCCCAGCACTTTGGGAGGCCGAGGTGAGAGGATTGCCAGAGACCACAGGTTCGAGACCAGCCTGGGCAACTTGGTGAGACCTCATCTCTACAATAAATCCAAAAATTAGCCAGGCGTGATGGTACATGCTTGTAGTTCCAGCTACTTGGAAGGCTGAGGCGGAAGGATCGCCGGAGCCCAGCAGGTCGAGGCTGCGGTAGCCGTGAGCGTGCCACTCTACTCCAGCCTGGGCAACAGAGTGAGACTCCAACTCAAAAAAAAAAAAAAGAAAAAAAAACCACAGCATCGTAGGTGGAGACTGAAAGTCTGCTATTGTTTGTGGCTGCCCAATAGCTGATGTGGATACACTAGTGATGCTGCTGTTGTGCGGCTTAGTTTCCCTAAACACATTAATTTTTCACTGTATTACTGGTATGGCATATTGTTTTATTGCTAAACACTTATGCATGAATAAGTAAGAAAATGATTACTTATTAGGAGCCTATAAATTCAGAGCCAGGAACAATGGTGATGCCAAACCACCACAGATTGTCCACATGGGTGACTGAGATAGTGACACCTTTGTTTTCTCATTGTTTGATGTACACGAACTTTGTTTCATGCACAAAATTGTTTAAAAATATTGTGTAAAGTTACCTTCAGGGTACACACATGGGGTATATATAAACACGAAGAAATTTTGTATTTAGTCTTACATCTCATCCCTGAGATGTTTCATTGCAGTGGTCCCCAGTTTTTTAGGCATCAGGGACCGGTTTTGTGGAAGACAATTTTTCCATGACCTGGGATGGAGGGGAGATGGTCTTGGGATTATTCAAGTGTATAACATTTATTGTACACTTTACTTCTATTATTATTACATCGTAATATATAATGAAATAATTATACAACTCACAATTTTTTAAAAAGAGGCCAAGGTACAGACAGAAGTGGTAAATAAAATAATGGGCAAGACACATGTGGAATAAAATAAATGTCGGCTTCTGACCTAAAGCCTGCCACCAGATGCAGCTGTACAATTGAAGTACATCAACTCACTTGCCACTCACTGACAGGGTTTTGATATGAGTCTGCAAGCAATTGGTTCATTATGGTCTCTGTGCAGTAAAATCTCACTGCTAATGTTAATCTGTATTTGAGCTTCCCAGCACTAGCATCACCACCTCAGCACCAAATCAGATCATCAGGCATTAGATTCTCATAAGGAGCTGCAGCCTTGATCACTCACATGTACGGTTCACAATAGAGTTTTTGCCTCTGTGAGAATCTAGTGCCGACACTGATCTGACAGAAGCCAGAACTCAGGTGGTAATGCAAGCAATGGGGAGTGGCTGTAAATACAGATGAAGCTTCCCTCATTTGCTCACTGCTCACCTCCTGTTGTGTGACACTGTTCCTAACAGGCCACAGACCAGTATCAAGTTGGGGACCATCTTTCATTGTGTATATGCAAATATTCCAACATCTGAAAAAAATCTAAAATCCAAAGCACTTCTGATCCCAAGCATTTCAGATAAGGAACACCCAATCTGTACTATGTAGATCAACATCAAGAAATGAATACTTAGGGTTGGGCATAGTGGCTCATACCTATAATCCCAGCACTTTGGGTGACTGAGGTGGGAGAATTGCTTGATCCCAGGAGTTCAAGCCCAGCCTGGGAAACACAGCGAGACCTCATCTCTACAAAAAATACAAAAATTAGACACAAGTGGTGCGTGTACCTGTAGTCCCAGCTACTTGGGAGGCTGAGGTGGAAGGATTGCCTAAGCCCAAGAGGTTGAGGTCACGGTGAGCCATGAACATGCCACTGTACTCCAAACTGGGCAACAAAATGAGAACTTGACTCAATAAATGAATGAATGAATGAATGGATGGATGAATGAATGAATGAATGAATGAATGAATAAATGTTTACTTGGTGCTAAGTAAGCACAGGAGAAATACAAACAATATGACCCAGGGCTCTTCCTCATGAACGAGGTGTCATTTGCTCAGTGCCACATTCATGCTACAGGCAATACTTGCGAGAAGCAGAGTTCATTTGAGGCAGGATGGTGGGGAAGAGTTCATAGAAGACATGAAACTTGAACTTAGCCTTAAAAGGTGTGACTGGACAAAGATAAATCCAGAGAAGGGCAGAAGCCATTGGGATAGGAGAAAGAACACCATGAGAATACTTGAGAAAGAACACCATGCTGTTGATGTCTGCTGAGGAACCCAGTGAAGTCTGCAGGAAAAATCCATGGAGGAGACACAAGGGCATAAAAGGCAGGAGAAGCCCAAAGGCTGATGACGGCGGAGGACAGTTGAGAATGGGAAGGCATCAGAAACTTCAGAGGAAGGCGGTGGCTTTGCAGAGAAAGACGAATCTGACTTGGGGTGCCATCTAGGCTGTGACGGGCAAGTGCCTGCAGGCAGAGGGTCTGTGGAGAGGATATCCCTGGGCAGCCACGTGTGGGTAACACAAGAAAGACAGTGATGAGGACTGAGTTGTCTGAAGGCAGACTCTCTGGGTCAGGGGTCTTAACCCAAGTGGCAAATTTTCCAAAGATGGAGATACACACATATTTGAAGCTGCCATTTGCTCCTGTTGTTGTTTGAGTCCGGGTCTCACTCTGTCTCCCAGCTGGAGTGCAGTGGCACCATCATGGCTCACCACAGCTTTGACCTCCTGAGCTCAGGAGATCCTTCTGCCTGGAATCACAGGCATGAGCCACCATGCCCAGCTAATTTTTTTATTTTTATTTTTGTAGAGATGAGGTCTCACTATGTTGCCCTGCTGGTCTCGAGCTCCTGGGCTTGAGGGATTCTCCTGCTTTGATCTCTTTAAGTGCTGGGATTACAGGCATGAGTCACTATGTCCAGCCTTCCCTATGCTCTTAAAATGGGACAATGACACTTCTCTGTCAAGAAGTGGGGTCTATGTCGTCTCCCCTTGAACCTGGACAGAACTTCATAACGACTGCAACCAACAGAATGTAACAGAAGTAACATGGCAATATGACTTCCAAGACTGGGTTATAAAAGGCAATGAGACTCTGGGCCTCTCTCTCTTTTTCTCCATTCACCCTTGCCCTCCTGCCACACACACAATCACACACAGAGATGTCTGAGGGGCCCCGCCTTTTGAACTTATACCTGCTTACATCTTCCACCTGAGGCACCACCACATTATGAAGCAGAGACAAGGCATTCTTGCTGCACTCTGTCCCGAACAACGGAATCCATGAGCATAAGAAACAGTTGTTTTATGCCAACATTTATGCTAAACTTTGGAGTAATTTTTTTATAAAGCCATACTACTTGTAACATACCATCTCTCTTCTTTTTTTTTTCCTTTTTCTCTTTCTTTTTTTTTTTTCTTTTTGAGGTGAGGTCTTACTCTGTCACCCAAGCTGGAGTGCAGTGGCACCATCACAGCTCACAGCTGCCTTGATCTCCTGGGCTCAGGCAATCTCCTGCCTAGGCTTCCCAACGTGCTGGGATTACAGGCATGAGCCACTGTGCTTGGCCTAACTCCATCTCTTGATTCTAAGTTTGCTAAGCACACCTTGTCCTTCCACTGCCCCTATTCCAGTGTTGAGCAAGTTTTTTCTGTAAAGAACCAGAAAGTAAATATTTCAGGCTTTGTATCTGCTCTGCCATTGTAGTGTGAAAACAGCTATAGACAATACCTAAATGAATAAGCCTGGTTGTGTTCCAATAAAACTTTACTTATAAAACAGGCAGCAGACTGGGAGCCTAGATTCCTGACTCCTGTTCTACCCCTAGGGGTCATCAACAGTAGGTCTTGTGATCGGAGTAGTACCAGGTTGGTCCCATAGGCCACACTAGAAAGACAAGGATGGACTCCAGGGGGCTATACCCAGGACTGGGACACAAGCCAGAGTACACAAAGGTCTGAAATGACATGTTTTCCCACCCTCCATCCCTCCCCTCTGAACAACCCCGACCATTTCCACCACCACAGAAATTAGGTCCTCAGAACTACCCTAAGGTGGAATCCTTCCTCCTCCTTCTTCCTATTTGGCTTTATTCCTAATTGCCCCATATTGACTGTGTTCAATGCTGTAATCCTGAGGGTTTTCCTACAGACTCAAAGCATAACTGATTTGTAAAACCCAGTTCCCTGTTTCTAAGTGCTCAGAATTCATTTCAGAAACCAAAAAGGTACTCTTCACCCATGATACAGGGAACTCAAGGATGGGTAAGAATGCATCCCATAGTCCAATTCCTATTCCTTGAAATGCCATCAACTGTGAGCGGCAAAAAAGTGACAAGTAGACAGGAGAGTACAATGGGGCTATGCTTTTGTTCCTGCCTCCTGAGAGCTGGGTAGCTGTTGGGTCCTTGATATCTTTAAGTGCTGATTTTGCAATGATGGTGAAGTAAGCAGTGCCGAGTTCACAAGTTCACATCACAGAATATGCCGAGCAAGAGGCCTTAATGAGAGACAGAAGGACTATAAGCTAGCCAGAAAACTCGCTTCTCCTTCCTCCTGGTTTTACAGGATTCTCTAATAAGGGGATAACTTGGAGAAAAAGGAAAGAAACTCAACTAAGTGTAACAGCGGGAGTCCCTCAGCAATCTTCTAAGCAGCTTCCTGAGAAGGCCTCAGCCATTCAGCAGAGCCCGGAAGGCTTAATGAGAGCAGCCCTCTTGCAGGACCTGTACACAGCCGCTCGGAGGCTGCCTTCCCGTGGGCCTTTGCCCTCCGCACATCGGCTGGCCATGCAGAAAAAGCAGGCCAGGGAGGGATTCTCGGTGGCTGCTTGCAGCCCTGACCCAGCTGTTATTTTAGGAGATATATATATCCAGTTTGCCTTATATAATGGGGTCACTGAAATGTAGGTGGTGAAGGTGCTAAGAAAATGAACTTGCAATTTCGTTTCTAGGATAAATGGAGAGTGAGAAGAGGCTTACGAAGACAGCTTCTCTTTCGCCAGTGCAAGAACACATGGCAATCATGGGCACAGATTGGTTAAGGGGGAAGGGCTGTCACTCTTGGAAGGTAGATGAACACCTATCAGACTGACCTCAAGAGCTCTTGGGTATTGTAGTGGGTGAGAAGTTTGACAAGCTCAAACAACAAAAGTAGCACTGGTTTGGGAATCTTTGAATGGGGAAGACTCTTTCTTCCTCTCCTACCTGTCCCCTAAATCGTGACAACAGTATAAGAGAACAGGACAGCAAACGCAGTGAACTATCACCTCAACCCTCAGAGGAACTGATATGTTCTTTCAGAAAGCACTGGATGAAACGGCTGTTTGTGTGAGAGCTAGCTCAAACCCTCTGGGAAAACTGTGTAAAAGAATCGCTTTGATTTATAAAAGGGAGCAGACTGGATTTCTGTTCTACAATTCCACAGAAAGCCTCTACACAGAAGCAGATTGTACCTTGCAAGGCAGAGTGCTGTATTTGTGCCAGGTTGGGGAGTATGCATGGGGGATCTGGAGAGCCCCAACTGGGTCCTAAGGCTGCCATAGCCTACCGAGGTGACCAGGGGCAAGCCATTGACTGTCCCTCAATCTTCTCATCTGCAAAACGGGTCTCATAAAGCAACGCAGATCACCCAGCTGTTATGAGTTCCAAATGAGATTACTCACGGGAAAGTATGCAAAGTTTTTTTTTTTAATGACATTTTATACAACTATAAGCAAAACTCAGTGGAGGGAAAGAGAGAAGGAAAATAGAGACGATCTGGTGACCAAGGCATTTTTATGATTAAGAATTTATATAGCCCTTTGTATTTTCAGAGAGCATAGCAATCTTTTTTCCCTGAGTTATTTTGTCAGGTTAACATCACACTTACTGACCTTAGAGCAATTCCTAGCGTCAAAACATGGCAGAAAGGGTAAAAGTTCAGATAAGAGTGCGGTCATTTCCTTTCTGGATACCCATAAGCATCAGCTATCAAGAAGTTACTTTATTTTTCACCACACACCTAAACTAAAGACAACATAAAATAGAGCCCAAGACCACATTTTAGCCACAAACGATACATATTTTTCTTCTGTTTATCACAAAACCTGGCTAGAAACTTAGAATTTAATATTTATGAAACCTACCTACCAAAGACCTGATTCTTCCTAAGAAGCACAGAAAAAGCCAGACTCCTGGGATTTGCTATGGAAAAGCCAGTTAGGGCTTCTGAGGCATCACCCTGTTCCTTCATCAGAACTACATGCTTGGCGTGGACCAGTCGAAGGCAGGCAGGTCAAACCCTGATTCTGTAATCTCTGATCTCTTAAAACAAACAGATCCTGAAATCTCTGACATCTTAAAAACAAACAAAGCTTTGGCAGTGCTTTTTATGGCTAGAGAAAGAGGCTTACATTGAGGGTCCGGGTATACTTATTTTAAGGGAGTAAAACAAAAGCAAAATAAAATGTTTCAATGAACTAAGCAAACATTACGCCCAAACCCTCTTCTGAACAGGGGGCCATTTGGGGCAAGGAGGAACTAAAGGAATCTGTGTTTCAAGTTTGTTTTGAGTTTGGCCTGAGTTGTAGCAAGACTGGTGTGGTTTTTGCCCATTCCTCCTACCATTGGCTGGGTCCAGAGAACAAAGCAGGGTCATGGCCTTGGGTAGAAGGGACATGGCCAAAGGCCCTCACAGTGGTGGCAGGCCAGGTTGCAGAGGAGGAAGGGGACAGAGGGACAGGACGTCAGGAAGCCGGGGTGGTAGAAGAGCCTTCTCGTGGAGGGTCGTGTCCGCTACACTCTGGGAAGGAATTTAGCTAGTTTTAAGTTTTTCTTAAATCTCATATGCAAACTCCAGTCCTTTTTAATTTTTTGGAGTAGTAGTCTCACTCTGTCGCCCAGGCTGGAGTGCAGTGGCCTGATCACAGTTACTGCAGCCTTAACCTGCTGGGCTCAGGCGATCCTTCCACCTCAGCCTTCCAAGTAGGTGGACTACAGGTGTGCGCCACCACAACTGGCTATTTTTTTTTTTTAATTTATTGTAGAAATGAGGTCTCACCATGTTGTCCAGGCCGGTCTCGAACACCTGGGTTCAGGCAATCCTCTGGCCTCTGCCTCCCAAAGTGCTGGGATTACAGGCGTGAGCCCTCCAGTCCATTATCTTATGGATCATAGCAGGTTAGAAAATTGTCAAATGTCAGCAGTGCTTTGAGAAGGCAAGGGAAAAACACATTAGAGAAAAATAACCACAAATCTTTGCGTAGCAGGGTAGGACTTAGAATCGAGAACAAAGGTAGGAAACCTACAAAGCATAGAATTGAAAGAAACCCTAGGGAACATCTTTCTCCTTCTCCCACCCTACCCCCAATACAGATATGAAAACAGGCCCAGAGAAGTTGGTTCATTTGCTTCCCACAATTTGATGAACAAGTTCCCTCCGCTTATTTATATATTTGGACTGGAATTTTCCTGCCATCACCCATTCCTCCCTTCTCTTCCAAAAAGAGTTTGAGAATTCTCACTGTTTCCCCTCCCAGACTAATGCATATTGACTGGAAGCCAGGTCAAAGTGTAAGCACCCAAACAAATACATGCTTATTGAGCCTATGTGGGCTCTTATTTAAGATTGTGCAGGAAGCTCTTTCTCCTATTTTCTGCAGAGTCTCTCTAGCAACAGGCTCTTTTATTTACTTTTTATTTTTATTTTTTGAGTCTGGGTCTCACTCTGTCACCCAAGCTGGAGTAGAGTGGCACGATCACAGTTCACCACAGCCTCAGCCTCCAGGGCTCAGCCTCCCAGTAGCTGGGACTACAGGCATGCGACACCATGCTTGGCTAATTTTCTTTTTAAATTTTTGTAGAGATGAGGTCTCACTATTTTGCCCAGGCTGTGCTCCAGCAATCCTCTCATCTCAACCTTCCAGAGTGCTGGGTTTACAGGCATGAGCCACTGCATCTGACACAGGGTCTTCTATTTTTAAAACATTCAGTGATCGCCCTTGACATTTTCTTAGTTGCTTGGTCCTATAGTCTCTAGAAAGAGACATTCACTGCCTCACCCTATTAAGGGAACACTTATTGAGTGCTTACTGTACGTGCCAGACATTGTTCTAGGCAATGGGTATGGTGATGAACAAGTCAGACATAACCCAATCCTCTTGAGGTTTCCACTAGAGGTTTGCTGTGTCTCTTAACTGCAGGAACAGTCCTCGATGAAATCACAGTCTTCGTTTTCAGCCAACCCCTTACTGTGTGTTAGTATCCAGAAATCTAGCCCACAAACAGAGATAAACAATTATCTTTTATTCAAGCACTGTTGATTCTTCCTACTTTCTCCTTTGTCTTTGTGGAGGGGGGGGCGAGATTTCATTCTGTCTGTCACCCAGGCTGGAGTACAGTGGCATGATCACATCTCACTGCAGCCTTGACCTCCTGGGCTCAGGTGATCCTTCCACCTCAGCTTCCTGAATAGCTGGGACTATAGGTGCATGCCATTATGCCCAGCTAATTTTTTGATTTTTTGGTGGAGACAAGGTCTCACTACATTGCCCAAGCTGGTCTCGAGCTTCTGGGCTCGAGCAGTCCCCCCATCTTGGCTTCCCAAAGTGCTGTGCTTTGTCATTTTTGTTCAGTGCATTCTTTGTCTGCATTTTCCAGTTCTTACACCTCCAAGCTCAAGTGCCCCCAAATGTACATAATACTGTAAACTTTTAAGAACTTTGAGTGCAGCTCCCTTTCTTGTTTAGCATTCAGATGTCAACTCAAAAGGAAATGAGCTCAACTGACGATTGCCAAGTGCAGATAATTTGTAAGTACTTTTGGAAGTTACATCTGTACTATACCAAGACGCTTCCTAATACTGAAAATACAGGGCGAGTTAAGGATCTTGTAAGGGAAAGAAGAAAAACTTGGAAAGCCAACTGGATGAATGGCTTAAAGTTGAGAACTACGAAGATGGACCACCCTGCTTTCTTCCCATCCCCCTGCAGAACCTCAGGATGATAGGAATACAACATCCATGTAAGGTCAGAGGCAAAAAGCAGGAGGCTCACCCCCATGACTTCTTTTCCCTTTAAGGGCCTTGACATGGAGGGAAACAAAAAACACCACCACACCAAACCTTTCCATGTTATCCTAATGGACTCCACTTGAGTCTTTGGAAGCATGTCACAAAGGCTTGCCAACTCCGGGACCTGGTGTAAATCAACAACTACAAATAGTATTGGGATCCGAGCTCCCCTAAATCGGTGAAGACCATCTGAGTCCATAAGACGGACCATGTCACTTGTTTGCAGCTTTTGGCATTAAAAAAAAAAAGATGAACCGATTGCAGGAATTGAACCAAGCAGTCGTGTCCTCTGGAGACGGGTACCTCTCTGCAGGACGTGCCAAAGTTTTCTTTAATTGACAGTAATATATTTCAGGAATTGTTACTGAAACAAAGGCAGCTGGTTTACAACTGTGACAAGTAAATTCCCAAATTGGCAAGAATTTCTCTGTGTGTGTAAAAAGGGCAACTTTTCCCAGCCCAAGCCACTCACTAAGGCCCTCGAGGCATGATCTAGACTTTATTCTGAACACATTGAGACTGCCACGTCCCTTCAGTGTTTGCTCACTTTTTCTTTCTTTCTTTCTTTTTTTGAAAATCATAGCATGAACTGACAATCGAAACATGTCACGAAAAACCTCCACATGAAAGCCAGGTTGTCTGCAGGGTGTGCCTGTGCCCTCTCAGGCCCTTGTATGGAGGCACGTGCATATCCACCCCACCCGGAAAAATGAAAACTCCACTCCTATTGTTTTTTTTAGCAAATCTGTGAATAGAAGGATCATTTTCTGCCCTGATTTCTTTTAACTTTATGTGTTTAAGAAGGATAAAACGAACATGAGGAGGATGGCAGAGCACAGCCACCACAATATCCCAGCTTCATGGGTCCTATTCAAGTCTTTTTTTTCCCCTTCAGTGAGCTTTGCATAAAGCCTACCCAAACCCACATGGATTTCTATAATATCCAAAAAGAATGACAATGAGTGATGTGATGTAGGTGGAAACTGCCTGAAGAAACCTAAATTGTAACAGGAAAAAAAATTGACATTTTAGATTTTAAATGTTACACAGTTTTTATAAAGCTTCAGTCAATTTATTTTATTTATTCTAATGAAGAGCATTACAACTGCTTTACTGCAACTGAAGCAAGCATCGATCACATCATTAATCACACCTTGTGAATAGCCACAAATCAAGTTCTAACAGCAAGCACTGAATCAGGAGCAATGAAGCATAAACTCCTTCACAATTTATGATCTCTCCAATTGCATCTTTTCAACCATTAAATTGCAAGATACCATAAATTTTTATCTTCTTCACTTCAGTCACATTATTGATTCTGCCGTGTGAAATATAGAAGCGCCGTAAATCTCGGCTATTGAATTAAATTTAAAGTCCCGACTTCAGAAAAGAAACCCAACACACTGCCATGGCTGTTAATTTCCACTGAGGAACAAATGATAGAAACATTAAAATTTAAATGGACAACAGGGATTTCTGAAAGCCATAGTACTGTCAATCCTAGTCCTTGTCAACCTTGAGGGCTTTTTTAAAATTGTTCATTCAAATTTTAAAATATAAAAAAAGGAATTAGAAAATGTAAAAGTAGAAGGTAGGGAGATTATTCACGGGAACAGGTAATAGAAAAATCTCTCCGTGGGAATGGTCGCCAAGACTTGATACTTAAAAGACAGGACAGTGACAGCATCCTGCACCTTACCTCCATGTATGGGACAGTTTCAAATGAACCCCTGTGCCCCCACGCTCCACTCAGGACAACTCTGGAGAAAGTGATGGTCCCATGGAGCCTTTGACAGTCCCTAGGTAGATGCCCGTTGTCTCCATTTACCATCCTGACTTCTGATCCTTTTGCGGCCCTGCATCCCTTTCTGTGCCCCTAGGCTGCTGCCTTTGCAGGCTGCCCTACTGAGGTCCCCTTAGTATCTGGCTTCCGGTTGGGTTTGGCCAACGGGAGGCACTAGCAGAAGAGCAAAGGGGATGTTTTGAGAGAGGTGGGAGTGTTAGTTCCCACACCCTCCCTGCTTTGATGCCAGGGTTTGGCAGGGGTTGGATCCCTCCCTGACTACAGCATCTAGTGCATTTCAGGGGGCGGGGCTCAAGCTCTCACAGAGCTCCGGCAACACTATTTCCTTCCTTTGCCCCTTTGCCTAGGGTTAGCAAAGGCTTCTCCCTATTGTCCCTCTCCAGGTGCCTCCCTCCTTTAAGGTTCCCTTAACAGCCGGGCTCGGTGGCTCAGCCTGTAATCCTGCGCCTTGGGAGGCTAAAGTGAGTGGATTGCGTAAGCTCGTGGGTTCGAGACCCGCCTGGCCAACTTGGCGAGACCTCATCTCTACAATAAATCAAAAAAAAAAAAAAAAAAATTAGCCAGGCACGGTAACGCGCGCCTGTAGTTCCAGCTACTTGGAAGGCTGAGGCGGAAGGATCGCTGGAGCCCAGCAGGTCGAGGCTGCAGTGGCCAGGAGCAGCCACTGCACTCCAGTCTGGGCTACTGAGTGAGACTCCAACTCAAAAAAAAGAAAAAAGAAAAAAACAAATGAATGCGAGGGAGAGAGGGAGAGTGAGAGAGAGAGAGAGAGAGGCCGGGCTCGGTGGCTCAGCCTGTAATCTCAGCACTTTGGGAGGCTGAGGTGTGTGGATTGCCTGAGCCCACGGGTTCGAGACCCACCCGGGCAACTTGGTGAGACCTCATCTCTACAATAAATCAAAAATTAGCCGGGCGTGGTAGCACGCGCCTGTAGTTCCAGCTACTTGGAAGGCTGAGGCGGAAGGATCGCCAGAGCCCAGCTGGTCGAGGCTGCAGTGACTGGGAGTGGCCACTGCATTCCAGTCTGGGTGACAGAGTGAGACTCCAACTCAAAAAAAAAAAAAAGCAAGAGAGAGAGAGAGAGTGAAAAAGAAGGGAAGGGAGACTATTAGAGACTGAAAAAGATCAAAGAAATACAACAACCAAATAAAAGGTATGGACCTTGTTTTAATCCTGAATCAAACAAACTTGACACAAAAAAATATTTTTGGGACAACTGGGAAAGTTAGAATATAGACTGGGTATTAGAAGTACTATGCAATTATTGTTCATGTTTTAAATTGTATAATGGTATGCTGACTATGTTTAAGGGGAAATGGTTCTTATTGGTTAGAGAAGCTTAGTATGTAGAAATGACTTGGTGTCTGAGATGAGATAAGGATGGAAATAGAGGGGACAGAAAAAAATATTATCTCTTCCCTGAAACCCAAGCAAGCAGCTGCTTTTGTTGAAAGCTGGCTGCCTCCTATCATCCAAAGTGACTACCTAGGGTGTGAACTACACTCCATCTGTGCAAGGATTATAGTTTTGGGAATTGCTTAGATGCCTAAAAGTTTTGAGTTGGCAAAGTAGGGCATGAGGCAGGAAAAGATGCCTATCATTGCCCTTGGAGAGGTGATCTGGTTGGTCTGGCTCACCTCTCCTCTCCCATTATACCTGTTTGCTCAATTCATGGCTAAGATTACCGCAAATATTAATACAAAATCAGTAAGGAGAATATACCTCTCTGTGTTTCTGTATTTGTGATCGTGAGGCCTTCCTGTCAAGTGTAAGGGAGGCTTTGCCATCACATACTCTTCTTGTTGTGATGTGTGATCAAATGAAAAACCGTACAGAAAATGCTTTAAATGTTTTGCAATCAATAGCTACTGTCATCATCATCATGATTACTATTATTATATTGTTGATTCTATACATGCTTGTCCTTGAACATTCTCTATGTGTTCCCTTTGTGTTCGCTTTATTTATCCAATTAGAGAAGTTAGGAAAGTCAGTTCAAGAACAAGGATATCCTTAAATATTTCTCTGTACCGTCTACCTTTCCCCTCCTGCATGCCCACCTAAGACACACTCTGTAAATAACACCTGTTGAGAAGGCCCCTAGGTAGGGAGGGCCAGTGGTGCTTATTCCTTCAATGTGAAGGCTATATGGTCTGAGAAACAAAGTTGAGCATTAGAGGCAACACACTTGAGTTAAAATCCTGGTTCTGTCACTTAGTAGTGAACTTGTCTATATTGCTGAACATCTTTTAGCCTCAGTTTCCTAATAATTAATATGGGACCAAAGTGCCTTCCTCATTAGGCTTTGAGGACACAGGTGGAGTCTATCTCAACCCCTTCCTGCCATGAACACCATGTACCATAGTAATCCCTGAGCTTCTCTTTCCCCTCTAGCGTGGGGATGGAGATTGCTTACTGGACCCTTCTGAGTATTAACTGCAAAAGGATATAAAAGACATGCATAAAGAAGATGTATAATAAACATGCATTCTTCTTCCCTTAAATAGAAACTTTTCAAATTTTGGTTGGCATGACAGGACAGCTTTCCTGGAGTCTCTGTGGCTGTGGTCTTTGGGCTCCACAGTCCCCAGGGGAAGGCAGGAGTTGCCAACATTGACCTAAGGGTTGGAGCAATTTCTTGCTGCTCCCAATTTGAAAAAGACAACATTGCAAAGACAAAGAAAAGTTCAACACTGCAGACCATGTTAGCAAAAGCCACCAATGTCACAGGAGAAAGTGAAAAAAAATCAACATACATATTTTAGGTTTCCCTTATGCTCTTTTAGTATAATCATTTCTAATCTACATCTTACCACTAATTACTGATGATTTGGGGTCATCTGATTCCTTTCTCTGGACCTCAGTTTCTCTGGACCTCATCTGTAAAAGCCAAAGTGTTCTTAACCTAAGTCTTGCACACCTACAGAATTCAGGGGTTTATGAACTTTGATGAGAAGAAAAAAAATTAACTACATAAATATCTACATATGTATTTTACATAATATATAGTTTATATAAAACATATCTTTATTTTCACTAACTTCTATGAGAAATTTAACATTTTCTTTCATTATAAATGCAGGTAGCCGGGCTCGGTGGCTCAGCCTGTAATCCCATGCTTTGAGAGGCCGAGGTGAGTGAATTGCCTGAGCCTACGGGTTCGAGACCTGCCTGGGCAACTTGGTGAGACCTCATCTCTACAATAAATAAATTTTAAAAAAAGAATTTAATAAGAAAATAAAATAAATACAGGCAGCAAAATGATCGAATTTTAGGACTATCTGTGACTTAGATATTGATAAAAATCAGATACTTTCATTTCAAATTTTGAAGAAACCTAAAATACTATGTATGCTCACCAATTCTTTGAAATACTGTAGCTGTTAGCTATAAGCACATAAATTACTAAGTCATAAATTTGATTTTTAAATATTGTGGTACAGTATTTCAGCACACTTCGTTTGCTTTGTTATCCTGTGTAGTTTTCAGCTCAAAAACTTTAATCTGAGGGGGTGGTTGGGCTTTCTCAGACTATCAAAGATATCTAACTAGATCTTCTCTGTCTAACCCACCTCTGCCTCTCACTAGTTGTGTGACTGTGAACAAGTTGTTGACATCTTTTGTCTTTTTTGACAAATTTTGTCTTTTTAAAAAAAAATAATTATCATCATCATCTTCAGGACTGTTATGAGAGGTCAGTGTTAAGACTTAGGACATACCACCCTAAAATATGACTGTAGGAAACCAGAATATGTCTCCTCCAAATATACTTTTTTGGCATATCTCAAGCTGGTTATCCTAAGAAACTGCATCCATAGAAGTAGCTCTGAAAAGCTGTCTTTTTTTTTTTTTTTTTTATTTAGTTGAAATCTCACTCTTGTCGCCCAGGCTGGAGTGTAGTGACATGCTCACAGTCACCGCAGCCTTGACCTCTTGGGCTTAGGCAATCCTTCCACCTCAGCCTTCCAAGTAGCTGGAACTACAGACGTACACCACCATGCCCAGCTAGAAAAGCTGTATTTTTGAAAAGAAATTCACATTTATAAAAGAAATCTATGTGGGTAAGTATCAGTATCAGGAAAAGAGCTGCTCCAGATAACGTTTATTACCTTTTAATCTGCGTAGACGTTTAAATCTGCATAGACTTTTAAATCTGCATAACAAGATGACCTTTATTCATCATATGATTTCCACCACTGCCTTCCCATAACTTGTGTCCCCACCACCCCCTAAAAGTCTCCAGCCTTACTCAGTCTTTACTCAGTTGTCATGAATCCCCTCCCCAGGAATCCTATCAACCAGGGAAGATGAACAGTATCACAGGAGAGGAGACTAGAGGTGACACCGAACCCAGACAGACCTTGTCACAGACTGTCACATATTCTGAAGACCCATTCATCTTTCCCAGAAATGCTTTACAGGACTACCTCATTTTGTTGCACTTTGCTTTTTTATCATGTGCTATAGATACTGAGATATTGAGTTTTTTACAAATTGAAGGTTTGTAGCAACACTGCCTCGAGCAAGTCTATTAGTGCCATTTTTGTAATAGCATATGCTCACCACCTGTCTGTGTCATATTTTGGTAACTCTTGTAATATTTTAAACTTTTTCATTATTATTATATCAGTTATGGTAACTTGGATTCAGTGATCTTTGATGTTACAATTATAATTGTTTGGGGGGTACCAAGAATCACATCCATAGAAGATGACAAACTTGATAAATGTTGTGTGTGTTTTGACTGCCCCACCAATTAGCCATTCCCTATCTCGCTCCCTTCTCCTGGGCCTCCCTATTCCCTGAGACACATAAGTGTTCAAGTGAAAGAAAGTCACACTTCCCTCACTTTCATTCAAAAAATCTAGACATGATTAAGCTCAGTGAGGAAAGCATGCAGAAAGCCAAGACAGGCTGAAAGCTAGGTCTCTTGTGCCAGTAAGCCAAGTTATGAAGCAAAGGAAAGGTTCTTGAAGGAAATTTAAAGTGCTATTCCAGTGAACACATGAATGAGAAACAGCCTTATTGCTGTAAACCAAAAATAAAATTTTAAGTACTCCAACTGACTGAATGGACCCACTTTGGGCCAAGAGAAACCTGAAAAACTAAATTCCAGGCTATGATGGGAGAGGAGGTTGGAAAAGTCTCATTATATCTCCTTCCTTGTACAGTTTTAGGTACAACTGACTATCATTAACATTAAAATAGAAATCATGAGACTGACTAGACTCTATGGCAATGAGATACCCAGTTCCAATCTGACTCTGGTATAGCATCACATGACAGATAGCAGGCCCTAGGGGAAATAAAAATATTTTTACCCCAAAACCTGTTTCTTTGACATATTCTGAAGTGATCTTGCAAAGCCTTCTCTTGGGGAAATTTGCATCTGTAGAGAATTTCCTTTCCTAGGAAGAGCCTGATACCATTTAAGATACTACCTAATCTCTTTCTGAAGCCTGTTACTTAGAGGCTTCATCTATATAACAAGAATATTGGCTTCCATAACCCCTCTTGTCTTAACTCAAGCATCACTTTTAGTGACTCAATTTTTTCAGACAGAGATTAATTCTTTCAAAAATTGCCAATCAGATTCCATCTATGACCTTTGAATCCTCCCACCTTCAAAATGACCCACCTTTCCAGGGCCTGACCAATGTAAACCTCCTTGTATTGATTTATTTTTTTATTGATATTTTTTACTTATAACTTCTATCTCCCTAAAATGCATATAACCAAGTCGTAATTCAACTGCCTCAGGCATATGTTCTTAAGACCTCTTGGGAGTGCTTCAGTCCTTGGTCACTCATCTTTGGCTATGAATAAACCTGTTTAAATATATAGAGTGGCTGGGCACGGTGGCTCAGTCTGTAATCCCCGCACTTTGGGAGGCTGGGGCAAAAGGATTGCCTGAGT
>CAUYQG010099376.1:0-14237 GCA_963574415.1 Tarsius wallacei
ACACAAAGGATGAAGTCACATCTGACCCTGGAGAAATACAAATGATTATTAGAGACTACTATATACACTTGTATGGACACAAACTTGAAAACCTTAAGGAAATGGAGGACTTTAATTCCTGAACAAAACCCGAAATGCATGGGCCATAAGAGAAAAGATAGACAAGTGGGACCTCATTAAACTGACAAAGCCAAAAAAACCATCAAGAGATCAGGGAGACACCCCACAGACTGGGAAAAAGCATTTGCCAGCCCAATGTCTGACAAAGGTCTAACTTCTTGTATCTACAAGGAACCTAAATGTGCTGAAATGAAAAAAAATAAACCTCATTACAAAGTGGGCAAAAGATATGAACAGACACTTCTCAAAAGAAGATATATGAGCGGCCAACAGACACATGAAGAAATGTTCAACCTCACTAATCATCAAGGAGATGCAAATCAAAACTACAGTGAGATACCACTCAACTCCAGTCAGAATGGCCATTATCAATAACTCAAAAAATAACAGACGCTAGAGAGGATGTGGTGAAAAGGGAACACTTCTACACTGTTGGTGGGAGTGTAATCTAGTGCAGCTTCTGTGTAAATCAGTGTGGTGATTCTTAAAAGCTCTAAAAATCGACCTTCCATATGATTGATCCCACAATCTCCCTACTGGGAATATATCCTGAAGAACTCAAATCACTCCATAAAAAAGATACCTGCACACATATGTTTATCACAGCATTGTTCACAATAGCAAGATCATGGAACCAACCATGCTGTCCATCAAAAGAGGACTGGACTAAAAAACTGTGGTAGGTATACACAATGGAATATTATGCTGCCATAAAAAAGATCAAAATTATGAATTTCACAGTAACCTGTATGGAATTGGAGTTTATAATACTGAGTGATCTCTTACAGAAACAAAGATCTGAGTATAACATATTCTCACTCATAAGTGGACCTTGAACAACTATCATTATAAAAAAAGGATTGACAGTGGCGGGAAACTATGAGGGGGCAGGGAGGGGAAGGGAGGTGGGATTAACGGTACTCGATATCTGTCTGGGGACAGAGGGGCATACCTCATCAACAAGGGTACCTGCACAATGCATATTTGTATACCTAACCCTTAACTGTACCACACAATTTTAAAATAAAAAATATGTTTAAAAAAATTCAGCAACAAGCAACCCAATAAAAAATCAACAAAAGATCCAAATCAATACCTTGCAAATAAGATATACATGTGGCAAATATACACATAAAAAGGTAATTAACATCATATGTAATTAAGGGACTGAAAATTAAAACAATAAGACACCACTACACACTGATTGGAATGGCAAAAACCACTCAAAACACTGAAAATGCCAAATACTGACTAACATGTGAAGCAACAGAAATTCAATTCATTGCTGGTTGGAATGCAAAGTGATACAATCAGTTTTGAAGACTATTTGGCACTTTCTTGTATAGCGAATAATACTCCTTGGTACTATTCAAATAAATTGAAAACTTATGTCTACACAAAAATCTACACCAAATGTCTATAGCAACTTTATTCACAATTGCCAAAGTTTGGGGATAACTAAGATATCTATTAATATTTGAATGGGTAAACAAGCTATCACCTATTGATACAATTGATGAATTAAAAATCAATAATAAAAAGAAATAAACTCTCAAGCCTTGAACAACATGAAGAAACCTCAAATGCATACTATTAAGTAAAAGAAACCAAACTGAAAAGGCTATATTGTGTACTTCCAAATATGGGACAATCTGGTAAAGGCAAGCTTTAGAGAAAGTAACAAGATCAGCGGTTGTTGAGATTTTCATTGAGGCAAGGGAGAGAACTATAAATAGACAAAACACAGGGAATTTTTAGAGCAGTGAAATTATGTATCATACTGTAAGGGTGAACACATATTGTTATACCCTTGTCAAGACTCTGAGAAGTGTATAGCACAAAGAATAGAACTTAAGCGTAAATAATTGATTATATTTAATAATAATGTATAAATATTAGTCATTGATTGTAACAAATATGCTACACTAATGCAAAATTGTTAATAATAGAGATAACTATGTGGAGGCAGTGGGGTAAATGGGAACTCTATGTGTTTTCTGGTCAGTTTTTCTGAAAACCTAAGACTGCTCTAATACCAAAATGTATTTTTTTTTTAAAGTATAAGTTTGTGCAGAGTTAGCACTCTAAGGAAGAAGTTTGAATGTTATCTTTATTTACAGCAGGCTTTGATTTTTAGTGAAGAAATATTTGACAGCAGCTACAGAAGAGAAATGACTAACCAATTTCCTAAGTCCTCAGGAATGCAAAAGACTCAAAATAAGAAACAAAAGAAAAAAGGCAAACAAAAGACTATAGAAATGAATCACTCAGATCCTTAGACATTTAACTAAAAAAAGACTCCATGTTTAACAACTAAATACACAATCACTTCAGCCTATAGTAAAATCGCATGCCATTCTGAATATAATTATTTGCCTTTTGTGTATTCATTGATTCATTCTAGAAGTATTTATTAAGCACCTACTAAATGCAAAAGAATATATAAGAAACTGTGTGTTAGACACTGGGTATATTATAATTAAGTAGGCGGTCATACTTTTTAAAGGGTTATACTACATAACTTAGATAAGTAATCACAAAATTACAATAAATCTATCAAAATATTATAGATGAGAAATAGCAAGATGCTAAGAAAGAGCCAGGGGATAAATAATGGAGACATGTCAGTTCAGAATTGGGGTAGGGGAAAAATAAATGAAGAAAAAAAAAATTAGTAGTTGAAGCTAGCAAAGAGGATAAAGAAACATGGAGGAAACATTCTAAGTGGAGCTGGATGACTGTTTTAAGAGAGAAGAGAGAGTATTATTCCAGAGTTAAAAAAAGAAAAAAAAAAACTCTGATGATTTTATTGTAACATCTTATAAGAGAAGGCAAAATATTTCTGATGGTAATTTGGATCCTATTAATTTGGAAAATAGGTTTTTGTCTTTGTTTGTTTTGGATTCAGGGGATACAAGCACATGTTTGTTACATGGACATATTGTGTAGTAGTAGAGATTAGACCTCTGGTAGAGCATTCCCCCAGATAGTGAACATTGTACCCAGTAGGTAATTTCTGAACCACCATCCCTCTTTCCACCTCCCCTCCTTGTGATGTCCCCAGTATCTATTATTTCCATCTTTGTGGACTTTTAGCCCCCAAATATAAATGAGAACATGTGGTGGTTCGTTTTCTGTTTCTAAGTCAGTTCACTTAGGATGTTGTTCTCCAGTTCCATCCATGTTGTTACAAAGATAAAATTTCCATTTTTTATAGCTGAACAGTTTTCTATGGTGCATATATGCCACATACTTTTTTTAAAAAATGTGTGGTTGCAACATAGATTTGGGAATGAAAGAGAGAGAATGATGGCAAATGTTGTTGATTAAGTGAGAATGTTCAGATTTGAAGAAATAGCCTTCCCATTGCAGCATGGAAACTGAAGATCTCTTAAGAGGCTATTGCAGCAATTTCTGCAGAAAATAATAGCAACCTAAAATATGGTAGGGATGGTGGTGATGGAAATTTGTATACTAATTTAACAAATGTTAGGAGGTATATGTTACAGAACTCAGCAATTAATTGGATTGGGCAGTTAGAAAGAGAAATGCATCACGAAGGAATTCAAGTTTCCTCCTGAAGCAACTGAATGGGTGGCCATGCTATTCATTGATATGGAAGCTGTGAATTATGGGGGTGGAAGATAAAAAGTTCAATGTTCCAATATATTTTATTTCTAAAGTCTAAAGAAATATGCATTGTAGAGTTATCAAATGGCATGAAAGTCATAGAAATTGATGAGATTACAAAAGATAAAGTAAGTAGTCTAATAATTAAAAAGAAGACTTCAAATTGTCTCATAATTTTGAAATAGGAAGAGGAAGAAATTCATTAAAGGAAACTGAAAAGGCCTCTCTCTCTCTCCCTCTCTCTCTCTCTCTCTCCCTCTCTCTCTCTCTCTCTCTCTCTCTCTCTCTCTCTCTCTCTTTCTTTGGCTTCTGGAGGTTCTGACCTCTGCTTCATTTCTCACATCTCCTTCTCTGACTTTGACCCTTGTGATTTCATTAGGGTTGCTATAATCCAGGATAATCTCATGATCCTTAAACAAATTACATAAGCAAATTTCCTTTTGCCATGTAAAATTGGGAGTTAGAATGTGAACATTTTTATGGGACCACTATTCAACCTACCACACAATTTCCTAATGACCATAGCAAGAACGGTTTTATTGCGGTGACTGAGGAAGAAACAATATTGCTATAAGTGGTTTTTGTAAATGCAACATGAGTAGGTAGAAATAAATATAAATAAGTCTTGAAGAAATTTAGCTGTGAAGAGAAAGAGAAGGTTAGAGAATGAGGAGAGTAGAAATCTGAGATTAGAAGATGTTACAACAAAAATTGCAGACAGTTAAAAAGTGACAAGAGTTGAAAATATAGAAGAAAGAGAAGATTGGCAATGAAGATGCAAACGTGGATGGAATCAAAGCAAGGTTAAAGAATTAACTTTAGAAAAAAAGAGATTTATTTTTCATTGTAACATAGAGGATGATATAGATGTTTGTGGATTCAGGTAAACTCTAAGGTTTTGTGGCAGGAATTTGAGGTTGTTCCTAAAAACTAGCTTCTGGTTTTTGTTTTTGTTTTTGTTTTGTCCCCTTTAAACAGAAAGTAAATTCATTTAATGAGAATAAGATGGAGGTGGTTTATCTGAACAGATGTCACAAGTGAAAAGATTTAGACAAAGCTTCTATAAAGACAGAGATTGCTAATTAGGGAAATAATGAGACTATTTTCCATTGTTGAGTGCCCAATAAGGTCAAAATATGTGAATATATTTTGGCATAAATATGTGACAGCAAAAATATTATGCAGGAACTCAGTATAGGCTTAGAGAATGTTGTCAGTTAAATTGAATGGGTGCTGGAGATTTTCCAGACAGTGTTGATGGAAAGAAAGTGGACCTAGAAAACTGAGAATATTTACAAGAGCATAATTAAATTGATGGGTCATATAATTTAATCCAGATAAAAAAACAAATTAAAAAATCGAAGAAGATGACTTAATATCACTTTGAATTCAACAGAGAGGCAAAGGGGGGTAAATGATTGGTAAACAGGACAGAAATCCTGTTGTGAGATATTTGCATAGAACAGTTCAAAAGTTGGTAAGTGCCAGGAAATACAGACCCAATTCAGTGACTATGGAGTATGTGACTGAAGTGAATAGCACTAGAACTTTATTGAAAATAAGAATGTCAGGAAATCAAGATGTTAAATTCTCTTAATATTTCATGTGAACATCGTAGATAACAAAATAATGGAATCTTTGCAGTAAGGAAAAGAATAATCCATTTGAAAGAGTATTTGATGAGTAAGAGAATGACTAGAATGTCTATAGTTGGAAGTGATAAGCAGGAGTAAAAGGTAATACTGACAATGGTCTGTGACCCAAAAGGCATGAGCTTACATCAGGACAAAGAAATAATGATCTGAAATTGGCATCATGTAAGACACAGGGCAATAGATATAAGGAATCTAAATGAAGAATCTAAGTGGTATTCATATTTAGTATTTGATTCTGAACTGTCAAAACAGTGGAAAGAAATGGAGCTATTTCTCTGACTAATAGTCATTGTCCATTCTCTTGCTGCTTTTTGCTGTCCTGGTTCACATTATATCAAGGGTCTAGGTGTTTATGCAAATAACCACCTCAGAATTTAGTTGCCTAAAACAACAGTTAGTTTATTTTGCTCACAGATCTGTACTTCGGTTAGTGTTTCATGAGAATGTTTTATTTCTACTTTTCATGGCATTGGCTAGTGCCACTTGAAGAATTGGCAGTGGAATCTTCTGAAACTTCACTTTCCCACGGGTGTGATGGTGGCTGCTGGCTGTCAGCAAAGACCTTAACTGGGGCTTTATGCCAGGACAATCCACATGTGGACTTCCATCTTAGATTGCCTCACAATACAATGGCTGAGTCTCGGGTAAGGGTCTTGGAAGAGAAAGTCAGGAGCTTCAGGAGTCAATGAGGGTCACAACTGAAATGGTTGTAAAATACTACCCACATTCAATGAGAGAGATAAAGAAATTCCAGCCAGGGGTTTCAAGGTTCTGGAATAGCATATGACACCAGAATATCAGTGTGATTATTTTTGGAAAATACAATCTGCTACAGACAGGATATTGATTTTATTTACACAACACTAAACCAGTCAAAAAATTTTCAGCCTAACAACAACCTGACAATCGAACGCTCTATTGCAACCCAACCCTCTATTGACTAATATTTTTGGTTTATTGGTTTACTTTTTAATAATCTAATCTATTCCTTTTGCATATCACTTTTCAATTCTAGAAAATACACAAAATAGATGTAAGACCAAAAAATTAATTAAAACTCTAAGCTTTTATTTTGGTCACCTACATGAGAAAAAGAAATATTTTGACTGAAAATTTCTTCAATCAAGAAGAAAAAAGAATTTTTTTAAAAAAAGCAAATATGTAGTTACACATATTTGCTTTAAAAAAAAAAAAGACAGTTGCATTTCTCTACACCAACAACAAGCAGGCAGAGAACCAAATAAAAGGCACAATCCTATTCACAATAGCCACCAAAAAATGAAATACCTCGGCATCTTCCTAACCAGAGAAGTGAAAGACCTTTACAATGAGCTTTGCAAAACACTGCTCAAAGAAATCCAAGAAGACACAAACAAATGGAAAAATGTCCCATGCTCATGGATAGGAAGAATCAACATTGCTAAGATGTCCATCCTACCAAAGGCAATCTACAGATTCAACGCAATATTCATTAAGTTACCAACATCATTCTCAGACCTGGAAATGACAATACAGAAATTTATATGGAAACATAAATGAACATGAGTAGCCAAAACAATCCTTAACAAAAGAAACAAAGCAGGAAGTATCACACTTCCAAACTTTACCATAAGACTACAGTAATCAAAACATACTGGTATTGGTACAAGAACAGGCACATAGACCAATGGAACAGGATAGAGATTCCAGCAGCAAAGTCTCAATTTCTCAACCAAATCATCTTTGACAAAGACTCCAACAACAACCACTGGGAGAGGAGAACCTATTAAATAAATGGTGCTGGGAAAACTGGCTGAACACCTGCAGAAGATTCAAGCAGGACCTCTACCTATCACCATACACAAAGATTAACTCTAAATGGATCAAAGACCTAAACGTAAAACCTCAAACTGTAACAGTCTTAGAAAATGCAGAAGACACTCTTATGGAAGTTGGAACTGGCAACCAATACCTGAAGTGCCCAGGCCATAAGGATAAGATAGAGAAGTGGGAACTCATTAAACTAACAAGCTTCTGCAAAGTCAAAGAAACCATCAAGACAGCAGGGAGACAGCCCACAGAATGAGAAAAAATATTTGCCCACTGTATATCTGACAAAGGCCTAACATCTAGGATCTACAAGGAACTCAAATGTGCCAAAAGGAAAGAAAAAAAAAAAAAACCTTTAAAAATTGGGCAAAATACATGAATAGACACTTCTCAAAAGAAGGGTGGGCACCCAACAGACACATGAAAAAGTGTTCAGCCTCACTCATCATTAGAGAAATGCAAATCAAAACAACACTGAAATACCACCTAGCCCCTGTAAGAATGGCCATCAATAATAAAACAAACAACAACAGATGCTGGTGAGGATGTGGAGAAAAAGGAACACTTCTACACTGCTGGTGGGAATGCAGACTAGTACAATCTCTTTGGAAGACAATGTGGTGATTTCTGAAAGAACTAAAAATTAACCTTCCATATGACCCAGCAATTTCCCTATTGGGAATATACCCGGAGGAACTCAAATCATTCTACAAAAAAGATACCTGCACATGTATGTTTGTTGCAGCTCTATTCACAATGGCAAAAACATGGAACCAACTGTGTTGCCCATCGAAGCTGGTCTGGAAAAAAAAAAGTGGTACATATACACAATGGAATATTATGCAGCCATAAAGAAGGTCAAATATATGGACTTTGCAGCAAATTGAATGAATTTGGAGTCAATCATACTCAGTGATTTATCACAGAAACAAAGAACTGAGTTCCATATGTTCTCACTCATAAGGTGACCTTGAACAATTATGATGCTATAAGAAAGAGATTGGCAATAGTGGGAAACTGTCAGGGGCAGGGGGGTTGGGACTGGCAGTTGAGGGAAACTGCTAGGGGAGGGAGGGGCATATCTCATCAACAAGGGTACCTGCATGATCAATGTTTGTATACCTAACCCTGAATTGTACACCACATCTTTATAATAAATTAAATAAATAAATAAATAAATAAATAAATAAATAAAAAGCAAATATGGCAGAGAAAACTGCCTCTGGCAATCCTGATTTAACCACAAAGATAACTCCTACTTTTGTTTGCATAAGTTAATACATAATTTCACAAAACATTTGCAGTTGAAAAGAACTAAAAAGTGAGTTTGTTTAAGAAAAAAATTTTTAAAATTTGTAACTAGGTATTATGTTTGTAATATACTCTCATATAATCTGAAATGTGAAATTTTCCTAACTTAGGTGTATGATATCTCACAATTAAGTTTGTGAACTCATCCTAGAAAAATGCTACATATCTCATGACTGAATATCACTGCAGCCACTTTTGAAGTACTTCCTTTGGGAAGCTATGCACCAACACCAGCATCTAATCCATCTGTCAAAGTAATTTTGGAACTCTTTCTCTGCAGTGGCCATAAAGAAAAAGTTTTATTACTATTGATATCCTGAATGTCAACAAAATGTCTTCCTTTCAATATTTCTTTTGTCCTTGGATTAAAAAAAAAAAAAAAGTCATTAGGGACCAGAGCAGGTGAGTAGGGAGAATGTTCCAGTATAGTTATTTGCTTGCTGGCTAGACACTCCCTCACAGACAGTGCTGTGTAAGCTGGTGCATCGTCATGATGCAAGAGTTTCTTTGGGACCATTTTTACACACAACTTTCTCATGACTAGATTTTCAATAAAGATTTTTTCTGTTTCTCTATTAATGTTTATTTGGTCTGCTATGCTTCTCACAGTCAACTGATAATTTTGATACACAATTTGACAAATTTTTATAACGTTTTTGTCAGTTCTGTTCATTACTGGCCATGCGGACCTCTCTTCAATAGTGGCACTTTCTCTCCTCTCAGAAAAATGTTTAATCCGTTTATATACTGCTGTTTTCTTCATGCATTATCCCTATAAACTTCAACTAACATGTCCCTGATTTCGTTTCCACTCTTGCCAAGTTAACAAGAAATTGAATGCTTGTTTATTGCTCTAACTCAAACTCCGAATTTCTTGTGAGAACTCTGACAGACATTTCAGAAAGAGTTCCAAAATTGCTTTGACAGGTGGATCAGGCACTGGCATCAGTGCATAGCTTTTCAAGGGGAATACTTTGAAGGTGACCATAGTGATACTTGGAAATGAGATATGTAGCACTTTTTCTAGGATGAGTTCGTGACCTTAATTGTCAGAACATCTTATACAATCTGAAATAGTTTTGAAACCTCCAACCAAATCATTAAAAGAAATGAATGCGGTGAACAGTAAGATTTCTTGAAAAAACTCCTCTCTAATTTTCTATGACAAAACTATTCATTTGAAGAACACTGAAGGTTAATTCTGGTTATAAAATTGTTTGTCACAGATTCTTAGCCTTGTAACTAAAACAAATTAAGTTGTACTAGATTCCCTTTTGTTCCCGTCAGTGGCAGAGAACTCTATTTATGATGAACTATTGTTTCTTCTTTTTAATGTCTTGTCACAAAAATTAAGTTTTAGAATTTTTTGGCCTCATATGTCCCCTGAAAAATAACAGTAAACTGTATAACCTGACATTTTCCATTTTGATTCTTCCCTTTGCAATGTAGCTCAGTAACCAACAATGATGAGGGAGAGAAAGTCATTATCATTTGTCACTTATCATTTGTAATTTATAAGTGATCTGAATCAGTCAGCACGTGTCCAAGTTTCCCAACACTTTTGGCTTTTTTTTTTTTTTTTTTGACTTGGTCATCTTGTTCTTTAAACATAGTTATTAGAATAAATACAAAACAGCATCCTAAAATAGTTCATAAAGAAATTAATGCCATGAGGAAGTTTAGTTACTCCTTTTAGAAGAATTTGTCACTTAGATAATTACTGTTGAGAAAAAGATGCCAAACTCTGTAAAATATTTTAAGATGGTTTATTCTGAACCAAGTTTGAAGACTTATGCCTGGAAACATCCATTCTCAGGAGGTCCTGAGAACATGTGCCCACTGTGGATGAATGGTGGCTTAATTATATACATTTTAGGAAGGCAGAAATTGCAAGAAACCATAAATCAATGCATGTGATAGTTTCATTGATTTGGCTCAGGAAGGAAGGACATTTCCAAGTAGGTACTTACAGGTCATAAGTGGAGTCAAAGATTTCTTGATTGGTAATTTGTAGTTCCTATCTAATACATTTTGGAAATCAGTAGAGGAGATGCTTTGTTACAATAAGGGGACTGAAAACTCTAGGTTTGTTGATATGTAGATGGAACCTTATTTGTGGCAGACTTCAGACAGGATAGATAAGTGTCTTACAAGGTTCCCAAAGTCTGGAAGTTTCCAACAGATGGTTTTGCAGGGCTATAGAATACTTTGATTTCCTTCTTTATTTGTTATTTAATGTTTTGGCAGTCAGATTGGAAACAAAAAACTTTAGGATATGGGGGAATAGGATAATAAGACCCTGTCTAGTAAGTCCTTATCAGGTAGTGACTCCACAAATCTCTTAGTTAGGAATCTAGATAAGAGAAAAAAAGTCAGGTTTAATCTTTATTATTTAAATTAACATGAAAAAGGGTTAGTGCCCTCAAAATTCCCACACATGTGACATCATTAGCTATTGTTTAAATGAAGTACATCATAGTCATAGTACATAGTCATTAGAATCAATACAAAACATTCTAGAATAGTTCATAAATAAATTAATGCCATGAGGAAGCTTAGTTATTCCTTTTAGAAGTATTTGTCACTTAGATAATTACTGTTGAGAAAAAGATGCCAAATTCTGTAAAATATTTTCAAATGGTTTAAGACCCTGTCTGGTGAGTACTTATTAGGCAGTGATTCCACAAGTCTCTTAGTTAAGAATCTAGATAAGAGAACAAAAAGACAAGCTTAGTCTTCATTATTTAAATTAACATGAAAGCCGGGCTCAGTGGCTCAGCCTGTAATCCTGCGCCTTGGGAGGCTGAGGTGAGTGGATTGCCTGAGCCCGCGATTCGAGACCCGCCCGGGCAGGCGAAACCTCATCTCTACAATAAATCAAAAAAATTAGCTGGGCATGGTAGCGCACGCCTGTAGTTCCGGCTACTCAGAAGGCTGAAGCAGAAGGATCGCCGGAACCCAGCAGGTCAAGGCTGCAGTGGCTGGAAGCGGCCACTGTACTCCAGTCTGGGTGATGGAGTGAGACGCCAAATCAAAAAAAAAAAAAAAAAATTAACATGAAAAAGGGGTTAATGTCCTCAAAATTCCCACACATGTGACATCATCAGCTATTTTTTAAATGAAGAAGTACAGCATGTCACCGTAAACAAAAAATTGTATACTTATTACAAGCTAGGTAATAAGGATACAAAGAGTTAGACTATTTCATTTTGCTGTCATAATATATTTGACATTGTGTAGGAATGCTGTCTGAAGACTGAAGTACAACCAAAATTACTCTCTTCAATGGCAGAATTCTGATAAAATATAAAATTCCAGATTTTCAAGAATTGTAAGTACATGTACTTTGTATGAGGGCTCTATACTACAGCTACCTTCTGTTTACCCATATTCCATCAATTTACATGAAAATTATTCAGATTGTACATTTGCATTCCAGGTAAATTATGGACAAAAGCCAATATGCATGATGCTGTATGCTTTAAACTGATAAAGAAAACACTTCCAAGGAAAGGGAAGAACAAATCTCATCAACAAGGGTACCTGCATAATGAACTTTTGTATACCTAACCCTGAATTGTACCCCACGATAAAATAAAAAATTTAATTTAATTTAATTTAAAATAAAAATTTTAAAATAAAAAAGAAAACACTAGCAATCTAGCCATTGTGACACAGAGAATAATACACATGACTAAAAGATTTGGGTTAAGAGGAGAAAGCATTTGAAAGAAAATTATCTTGAAATCCCTATGTTTTGAAAGCTAGCTCAAAAAGGGATGACAAAGACAATAAATATCTTAGAAAAATTTAGGTTGTCTTGTTTTTAAATAAAATTATCCAAGACATTTTGATTTTAATGAATTCATCTATGAATCCATAATTTGCAAAGTAGAAACAAAGCTATTGGTTTTCTTTAGCTAAAACTACATAGATGAAATAAATCAGAGTGATAAATTTGGTTTAAAAAATTCAAATATGAACAGAAGTATTTAATATTTAGTCTGGTATTCCCTATTTGGGAAGAAGAAAAAGAATCAGAGAAACCATATTAACAAATAATGTGAAGACTTTAAATGAAATGTGATATTCCACTTTTTTCATTCCACATCAAAATGCAAAATTTATCTCAATGTTCCATGGATTGCTTTATAATGTAATCTAAATGCATAAAATCTTTATATTTCAGGTGTTACTTTGGTATATTTTTTCATTAGTTCTAATTAGGTGAGAAAAGAAAATAACTTGTATCTGACAAATGCAAGTCCTTTTAAATGATCGGGCCCAGAGAGACATTAAAATGAGACTGAAATCAACCTAATAATATCACACAGGATGCTATAACACACAACCTATATATTAACAATGTATAATCAATAAACGCTATTTCTGTAAATCAATGAGGATTTCTGACAAACATCTTTATATTAGCCCACTCTCTGTCTCCATGTTTTTGGCCTTTGAAAGTCTGCTTGTAACAAAGGACAAATGGGGCTCATATCCGAGGTTAGTGAATCTGAGTCTTTTGGGCAACTGTCTTCAATTTGGCTCAAATAAACTCTTTATATTTTGTGCCTGAGCCTCTTCCTTTTAAGTTGATATGAGCCTTTGCTTATAAATAACAGGGTGAGAAAAAAAAAAAGAATACTCAAAAGAGCTAACAATTATTCAAAATCAGTTGAATGGTCTTTTATAAAACCAGTCTGTTCTTTTCTTCCAGATCCATTTTTCAAAGTTCCTAGCTCAAAATGTGTTAGAAAGAGAACCTCCACAATTCTCCCTGATGCAAATTTATGCCTAAGTGACTCATTTCTTTTTCTTTGTTATTATATATTGTACATATTTTCCATAATTATGTTTCTCAGTCTTATATATTTTTCCCTTTATTTCAAAATCAAGTTTATTGTTTTGCAAATTGGTAATTACCTTAAGGCTCATCTCTCTCTCTGTCTCTGTTTCTCTCTCGAGAGATAGATGGATGGATAGATAAATAGATAGATAGATACTGGTATATATTAATATGCTATTTTCTTCGAGTTATTAGGCATCTTTTCTTCTAATCCCATGCTTTTAGATCTTGTCTGTACATTGCTTAAAGATATTACACAAGCATGATATTATTCTTCTTAAAATATTATTAGAACAATAATCATACCTCTTTTATTTTACTAACTACAAAATAAAAATGGAATAAACAGAGATTTGTCAAATTTAAAAAGTTATGAAAACACCACTGGCCCATCCTCTTTTCCTTGCTGGCCCTGCCCCTTGGCTCAGTACCATTCAAGTCTCAACTGCAATATCATTCCCCTTGTATAGTCTTCCTTGCTCCTAGACACACTTAGCAGACTCAGCAAAATATCCTAACAACACCATGTTTCCCTTGTGGCCCTTGACATATTTGAGACCCATTGTTTGTTTAATCATCATCTCTCTTTCCCAATATGCTGAGCAAGCCAAAAAGGTCTAACTACCTGTTAAACATGTATACTTGGAGCCTATTGTCATGTCTTAGTCAACAAAGATTTTTTTAAATGAATTAGAAAGTGAATAAATAGGAAAACTACTGTCAGTCTCATAAAACAATCAGGATCTCTGTTATATGAATGAAAAACAATATCTGGCTATTTATCCAACTAACTCATTTAGTAAACATTTAAAAGACTTAGCTGGGCTCTGTGGCTCAGCCTGTAATCCCGCGCTTTGGGAGGC
>CAUYQG010099377.1:0-13086 GCA_963574415.1 Tarsius wallacei
CATAATACTATAAGAAAGGGATTGGCAGTAGTGGGAAACTGCTAGGGGAGGGAGGCGTGCACACCTCATCAACAAGGGTACCTGCATAATGACCATTTGTATACCAAACCCTGAACTGTACCCTACACTTCTAAAAAAAGGAGTTTAAATGTTTACCAAACTAATAAATAGGACTATATATATATAAAAAAAAGAAAGTGGACTGAGTTTTTTAAATATGGTACATATACACAATGGAATACTATGCTGCTGTAAATAAGGACAAAATTATAGACTTCTCAGTGACTTAGATGGATTTAAAATCCATCATACTCAGTGATCTATCACAGAAACAAAGAACTGAGTACCACATGTTCTCACTCCTAAGTGGACTCTGAACCTTTATCATAATACCACATAAAAGGGATTGGCAGTAGCAGGTCACTGCCAGGGGAGGGGTGGGGTGCACATAACACTAATAAGGGGTCTGACCCTAAACATGGTGAAGTGAGGACCAGTGGGATGCCTAAACTTTACCTGTACGATGACCACATATGTACCTAATCCTGAATTGTACCCTACATCTTTAAAATAAAAATTAAAAATAAACACAAGATTTTAAAAATGTGGACTAGAAACCATGAACTTTAATCTTTAGCTAGGAAGCTATATATATCCAGCTAAAACTTTACTAGACATTAAGCGGGGAGGCGTAGACAGTGAATGAAACTGTCACAAGGAAAAATATTCCATATAAAAGGGGGAAAGTATTAAGACCTCTTTTTAATGTGCACAAACCTACCATCTAGTGCCATTCTGTTTTTTGTAATCAACTCCCACCAACACACAAACTCATATCAACAACCACACAGGAGGTACTTATTTGTCCCTTGTATCCACAAGAATTGGCCTACAGTGCATCCCCTAAGAGCACCCAAGTTTCAGGGAAAGGCAAACTAAGGTCCAAGATATATCTACCTGATTATCGACTCATCCTCCAGCTGGCCTCAGTTGTAAGCTCTTTCCAGTCCACCCTGGCCAAACAGAAGGAGGAGTCTAAGAGTATCCCCCTTTTCCACTGGCTTTTCCTCCACTGTTTCTCATGTTCCCCACCACCTCCAGAAACAGGAAGGAATAACATAAGTTTAGAAGGTGTCAGTCCTGAAAAGATCCCAGGGATGAACATCACAAGGCAGTCAAATCGCATTCCAGAACCAGTGGAGAGTGACTCTAGGGGTGTTTTCTGCTTACCGAGGACAGAGTAGAAACTGCTCTGCAGCCAAAGTATAAAGCCAAAGCACTAGGAACCTGGTTCTGGAGCCTGCCTCTGCTTGTAGGACCTCCATTCCTGAGAGCCTTGGACAATCTGGGGGTGGCAGGTGGACCTGACTAGCTCTGCTCTAGCAAGTCCTGGGGTTAGGGGTGGCTGGAAGTAGAAGTAGATTTCTGACTCTTTCCAACCCCTTTCTTGATGGAGATAATCTGGGAGAAGGCCTGAGAGGGTAGGTTGGAGCCAGGTCTAAGACACATTGGGAGTCTGAGGTCTTCCTTGTCTGTGACCTCATATCAGGCCATCAAAGAAGTTGACTTTCAATATCCACATTCTGTTTATGATCCTACTCTGTCAAGTGGGTTTTCTTTAAATATATATGTATATATATTTAAATACGTATATGTGTGTGTTTATTTTCATTTGTGTGTATATGTGTATTTCTCATGAAAGGATGGTAGAATATACATCAAACTATATCACTGTTTCTTGCTAATGATTGGTTGGGACAGTTTTCCTAATAACTTTTAGTTTTACAATAGTTTCAGATTTTCAGAAAAATTCAGACACAATTCAGAGTTCTTTTGTACTCCCCACCAGAGTCCCCTATTGTTAACAGCTTACGTTAGTGTGTATTATACCTGTCACAGAAATGAACCAATTTTGGGTCATTATTGATAATAACAATCCATACCATATTCAGATTTCATTTGTGTCTTGCTTAATGTCTTTTTTCTCTTCCAGGACATTATATTTCTTTTACCAATCATATCTCCTTACCCTCCTCTGGGCTATGACAGTTTCTCAGACTTCTCCTGTTTTTTTATGATGTTGATAATTTTGAGATATATGGAATAGTAATTTTGCAGAATGCCTCTTGGTTTGTGTTTGCCTGATGTTTTTCTCACAGCTTGACTGGAGTTATGGGCCCAGGAGATGAGAACAAATCATGGAGGTGAATTCTCATTCACATCACATTACATCAAAAGTACATGCTCTCAGCCTGCTTTATGAGGATTACCTTCATCACTGGGCTCAGGCAATGTTTTCTCTATAAAGTTACTTTTTTCTCCATTTCCATGTGATATTCTTTGGTGCAAGTCAATAAATATAGCAGCTTTGCAGGAGTCTTTAATTTTTTGTTTGCCCATTTGTTTTTTTCGAAATTTTCTACAATGACCATAGGACTCAAATTGGTCATAAGTGGAAAGGGGATTATGAAAGACAAGGATTTAACTTATAGAAAAGAGAAGTGTGTTTTTTAAACTACCCTTAAACATTTTTAATTGTAGCAAAAAAAAGACCCCACATAAATAAATCTGCCATTGTAACCATTTTAAGTGAACAATTCAGTAGGGTTAAGTTTATTCACATCATTTTGCAACAGATCTCCAGAACATTTTCATCTTGCAAAACTGAAACTCTACACCCATTAAACAACAGCTCTCATTTTCCCTCTTCCCCAGCCCCTGGCAAGCACAATTCCAATTTCCATTTTAGATACCTCATATAGGTGGAATTATATACTTGTCTTTTAGTGACTGGTTTACTTCACTTAGCATAATGTTGCAGCATGTGATAGAATTTCATTTCTTTTAAAGGCTGAAGAAAATATATCAGCTGTGTATACCATATTTTGTTCATTCATTTGTTTGTTGGTGGACATTTGGTTTGCTACCACCTTTTGGCTATTGTGAATGATACTTCTATGTACATGCATGTGCAAATATTACTTTAAGATCATGTTTTCAATTCTTTTAGGTATATACCCAGAGATGAAGTTGCTGGAGCATACGGTAATTATATTTTTAAGTTTTTGAGAAACCATTATACTGTTTTTTGCAGCTGCTGCACTGTCTTGTATTTCCACTACCAGTACACAAGCGTTCCTATATCTTCACATCTTTGCCTGCACTTCTTGTATTCTTGGTAGTGGCCATCCTAATGACTCTTTGAAGTGAAAAAGGCAATTTAAAGATAATAAAAATTCCTCTCACTGGCCCTGGCCCCATAGTCATGACCCATTGATGCACGGTTCCTTTTGGTGAGACTAGATATAAGTAGATCCAGCTATATTTAGGCTGGAATATTTGGGTTGGGGTTATTGTCGTTGACGTTGTCATGGTTACTACTGATATTTTTACATTTCAGATCAAGGCTCTGGTCCTCACTCAACTCATTGGACAATCGCTTTCTATCTTATAACTTAAGCTATCAAATAGGTTCTGGATATATAAGTAGCAGCTGAAGCTGATGATCCCCATTGATCTGCCTCGGGCCTTGGTTTCTTCCTGGACCTAAGACCTCTCTGTCCATCTGCCAATTGGGATTTTTCTATTTTTAAGGTTTCTTTTTTTGTTTTGTTTTTTAGTTTCCCCCTATCCTCTCCAAGTCCTGGTACTTAAAATGGAACCTATCACCTTCCTAGAAACTCTGCAGTCCCTTCCTAGTTGGTGGGACCAGAAGCTGGGCAGTTAATTGGTCAGAGCAATATAGTGACTGTGAGAGCTGAGGAGATGCAAGGTCAAGAGGGCTGCTGATTTTCAGACGTGAATAAAGAAGAGAATGAAACAAGGGTGAACTGAGAGTGCTCGGTGTCAGAGAGGAAGGAGTCAGGGACCAGAAGAGAAATGAGGAGGGATATATGGAGGTTATATGAGAATCTGACATACTCAGCAAAACATATGAGGAGGGAAAATGGGCCAGAGATACCAGAAACAGAAAGAGATGAAGAGACAAACCACCACAGCCAGGGAAGTAACACCTAGCCTTCATGATCTATAATTTCCCTTGATCTCTATTACAGAAATCTTGACCTTTACAGCAAAAGCTCGAAACCTTCACGTTCTGAATATATATGTTTGCTTGCACACAGGTATCTGAGCAGTCCATTTCGGTGTGGTTGTGGACCCACCCATCTGAAAGAGAAAGTCATTTATACTTAGTGCCAGAAACAATATCAGAGTGACAAGTCCTTCCCCACCCACTCTAAGTCTGAGCATCCAAAGCATGTACACATCCACCTCCCAGCATGGCTCCCTCGGCCTGGCTCAACAGCTTACCTCTCATGTTAAAAATGAAAAAATTCCTGGTTCTGCATCCAGGGCCCTGGTCCACAGTGCAGTTTCCTTTGTTTACCAAACAATTTCCTCTCTTAAAATTGTTGCAGACCATGCACAACGTGGCTTGAGCTGTGGAAAATAGACATGAAGGCTGAGTCCAGGGATGAATGGGCTGGGACCAAGATGAGCTGAGACACTATTAGGCCCAACAGTACAAGGGCAAAGAATGATCCTAAGAATATTCCCCCAACAGAATCTTAGAAAATGGAAACATTCCTATCAGATTTTGTCCATTAATTCCTTCAGGAGTTGGGGCTTTAACATAGGGATACAATTTTTTGAAAATAAACTGAAAAGTATTCCTTTGTCTATGGCATCATTGTAAGAGCACCTACACACAAGTAGATCCTCCCTGCGGCTGATGATTTATTGAAAAATGGGTGAGGCATAAGGACTGTTCTGGCTCCAAGGTGGGAGGCAGTCTGATAAGATTTTCCACCACAACCCCAAGAAAATAATCTGATATTTAAGTATAACTAAATTAAACTTGTTACTAAAATATTGCTCATATGTGATGAAAACATTGGTTTAGGATAGGACCTTCAGAGACCTCTTCCTGCTAGATCACTGCCCCTGGGCTGCTTCTATTAAGTCTTGAGCAATCATTGTCTTTGCCACTTAATCCTAGCCAGACAGCCTCAAAGCTCTACCTTGAGAAGAGCACCCCAGTCACAATTTTTCCAAGTGAGTGGCAGACCCCACTCTGAGACCTTTGGAAGAGAATTGAACTCTTGCCCTGGAAGAAGATGGGGTGGCGACAACAAAAAGAGACCTCCAATTCTCATTGGTCAGATCGTCTGAGAATCTTGACCTTGACTTCCTTCCCTGCAGACCAAATCATCCTCCCCAGCCTGCTCCCTGGCAACTTTACCTCCTGTCCTTACTCTATACCCCAGCCAGCCCAGAGCCCCATGCACACCTTGGAAGAACACAAGAGGGAAAACTCCAAGCAGCAGGAGCATCAGCAGGAACTTGTCCATCTTGGTCCAGATGGCAGAAGATGAAGCAGACTTGCTGAAACCAGGCAACAAAGAGCCCAGGAAGGGCTAGAACAGGTGGCTCTAGAGATGAGAACAGGCTGGAGAACCTGAACTGAGCTCCTCCCAGGCTGTGGGCAAAAACTTCCTTTTATACACTTGTCTCACTGACACCCTGCCTCAGGAGATATTTCCACAGAGCCAACCCCTTTGGAGCAACCAAGCACAAAGGCTGCCCCTGGATCACCCTCCTGTTTCATCATAGGTGAAGTTCAGTTCATTCACTTCCCTTTCCACCCTCCCTGTGTTTGAGCTCATAGTCAGGGCCTTGACCTTTCCATTACTGAATTGGCGTTGGCAACATTGGGCATAGCCATAGTAGCAAATGCTTGTTCGGTATTACCTGTAAAACCAGAATCTATATCTGCAGCTACTATGATCGATTTCATTTAAGATATATCTTTGTCCTTTCATAAACACATGAAGTACCCAGTAAAAACTATCCAAGCAACAAAAGTAACAGAGGTTTTATAGATGGATAGGTTGTTTTGCAAAGTATGAAATAATTTCTGCTACTTTTGACTCTTATTTCTCTAGTGCTCAAAACCATATACCCATTGGAACCAAGCTGGGTTTACATTGATAGAGGCTCTCACCTACTGCTCTCGCACTTGCCTGGAAGACTCAGAATTTCTACACACATGTTTTGTAGGCTTGCACTAGGGTATAGCACTCAAGGCACTTAGGGTACAAAATACTTCTCAAAAATTTAAATTACAATTTTCTACTGATAGTCTCCAAAGCATCTTCAGCTCACTGGTCATGCATGCTAAAAATAACCATGTCTCCAGATACTCAGCATGCTTGAGATCCAGCCAAGAGGAGGAGAAAGAGCAAGGAACAAAATCACATATGTGCAGCTTGGGCTCTAGAGAACATGATCCAGTTCATGGTGGCTGCCTTGTCTTCTGTCTCTCCTTCTCCATCTAGACAACGCTTCATGGCAGAGAACTTGACAGTTGGGGACAGAGTGAACCAGAGCACTCTGTACAATGCATACTGAGTGGACAGAGCAGGCACCCGGGAAATAACTCCCACTAATCAAAGAATGACATGGCCAGAGAATAAATGTAGGATGGTCTGCATGATCAGAACGCAGCTACTGGAGAGGAAGCCGATCAAGAACTCCGCATGACCCACAGGCTGGGAGTCCGGCTTGGTCCACACCTTGAAAGCACAGATGCATGAGAGCTCCCCTTCTTCATCCTCAGAAGACTAAGAGCATGCACAGAAGACGATGGAAGAGTGGTGTGCCTGAATGAATGGTTCCATATCTTACCCAGATCCCAAACTGACCCACTTTGCCGTGTCATTGCCGGGATGGTCAGCATACCTCTCAAAGAGTGGCAGAGGAATTCCAGGGGTCCTCACGGTTCTCAGTCCTATGCCATCTCATCATAATTGTGACATAGGACTGGGACCTGTGAGGAGCCCCTGGAAAAGAAGGTATAGAGGGAGTACAAAATAAGATAAATTGTTGGCATTGCCAAGAAACAAATTTGTTCTTTTGCATCATTATCTTATGGAAGATACTCTTTTCTGTGCAAAGTTGAAGAATATAGTAATAACAATAATAATATATTGGAAAGAGAAGTGTGATTAGTTGAGAAACCTAGAAATATAGAATAAAATAATAGGAAATAATAATCTGCTCAGGTTTTTGTTGTTGTTGTTGTTAAAATTTGTGGCCAAACATCCTGGTGGTGTATCCTCAAGAAAAGATAATGGTGGGCCCTTTACCATGGAAAACTTTTATCCAAATTTATATGTACTCTGTAGGTTGCATGCAATAAACAAACTTTGTTTTAAAAAATTGTGGGAAATAGTCCCACTAGAAAATGTTTATGATGACTACCTAATTATAGTAATTTAAAAATGGAGATGTTATATGATGCAAATAACTCCACTTGTGTACCTGATATCATATATGAATATCTTAGAAATTGCTTAAGTTAAATATTTTCCAGCAAAGACCAAGATCACCTCACAGCATAACAAACTGCCCCAGATTCCTGACTGACCTTCCTTTATCAACTTTTTTCCATAAATCTTCCTGAACACGTTTTTGTGTGTCTCTACATCAGATTGTACAGGAGAAAAATAATTATTTTAATTCAGTTGTGCTGAATGGTGCATGGCCTTCAATGAGATGTTGTGAACGTTTTGCAGCTATTCTGAAGCAGAGGAGGCTCGAGATGTCCATGAGAAACTGGGAACTTGATGAAGGCCATATATTAAAAATACATTTTTCACATGGACTTGGTGTAATCTTTATCAATTATGTATGTAGTATATTCTGATGGAAGAGCTGCTTCTTCTGGATCATCGAAAATACAACCATTGGTATAACCATCTGGACCAGTCCCTAAACTCCTCCTGTCTGGTTAGCTTTCCCACTCCATCAGCAAAATCCACCACTCCTACTCCCACCACTACTGCCTTGGCCTCCACCATAACATGGACCACCACTAACACATGCTATGCATGTTTCCCGTGTGTGCTCCCATCTGTCACTGCTCAAAAGCCAGGATATTTCAAGTGAGAGAGGAGAGAAATAGAATGGGGGATTAGGCAGGTTGCCAAAAATGAGAACAAAAGCACAAGCCACAAAAGTAAAAATTGATAAATTGGACACGATAAAATTAATTTAAAACTTTGTGCTTCAAAGGCATTATCAAGAAAGTAAAAAGACAACCCAGAGAATGAAAGAAAATGTCTTCAAAAATCTTACATTTAATATGGGGCTTGTATCTAGAATATATTATCAATAATTCTTATAACTCAATAATTAAAAATGCAAATTACTCAGTTAAAAATGGCAAAGGGTCTGAAAAGATATTTCTCCAAAGAAGATATGCAAATGGCCAATACACATATAAAAAGATGCTTGGTATCATTAGCCTTCAGGGAAATGCATATCAAAACCACAGTGAGATATTATTTACCACTCACTTATTATTATCAAAAATACATATAATAACAAGTGTTGATGAAGATGTGGAGAAACTGAAACCCTCATACACTGCTAGTGGGAATGCAAAATGTTGCAGCCACTTTGAAAAACAGTCAAAAGTTCCTCAAAGCATTAAACAAAGAGTTACCATGTGATTCAGCAATTACACTCCTAGATGTACATGCAACATACAGGAAAACTTGTATCTACACAAAAATTTGTTCACAAATGTTCATAGCACCATTATTCATAATAGCCAAAAGTAGAAACAATACAAATGTCTACCAACTGATAAATGGATAAATTTTAAAATGGTATATCCATACAATGAATACTATTTGTCAATAAAAAGAAATAAAATAATGGTATTGGATGAATGTGGAAAACACTATGCTAAATGGAAAAAGAGTCACAAAGGACCATGTATTACATGATTCCACTTATCCAAAATATCCAGAATAGGCAAATATATGGACAGAAAGTAGATTAGTAATATTCTAAGACTGGGATGGGGAATGTCATATTAAGAGGCAACAGTTAATAGATGTATAGTTTCTTTGTGGAGTGATCATGGCAATGGTTGCACAACTTTGAATACAGTAAAGGTCATTGAATTGTACACATTAAATCAGAGAGTGATTTAATAAAAATCACTAGGAGATTGTTAATATAAAGCACTTAGAACAATACCTGGCATATCATGACCCTCAAAAAATGCAAGCTAAGGTTTTTATTACATCATCATTTATTTCTATTCATTTTATGCTGGCATAAAAAGCTAGAACATCTGTTACTCCTGGCAGTCTTTTCTCCCTTATATCACATCAGTCACCAAATCCTGTACAGGTAGTCCTTGCTTTGCATAGTAATACACAACCATAAAAATGACTGTGCAAGCCGAAACCATGCAAAGTAGTCTTAGTGGCTAATGGTAAATATTACTACTGTTCCATGAACTTAAGAATTTGTCAAAACATTAAAAGTTATCTTATAAATGTATAGAAAAATAAAAATGATAATAAAACGAATATGTATTTAAATACACTCTAAAACATTAGAAATGTTGGGCATTAATGTTTTTATTTATTTGTAAACACTTATCAAGAGTAGTATAACTTACCATCTTCTTGTTGTATAATTTTTGGTCTTTCCATTAGGAGCAAGCATCTTTTCTATCCCTGGTGAAGTGCCATACTTCTTCCTAAGTTTGGATCAGCTTCCAACATTCTATCCTTTGCATTTTCAGTATCATGAAATCTATCTAAGATTTCTGAATCATGTAAGTTTGTTCCTGAGAGACAAGAAACACATGCCTATATGCTTTGCAGTCTGTGAGTGAACTGACTGACAAGCACAGTGCCAGACTTTGAAATAAATGACATGATTAATCATAAGCAACAGTTATTTACATGGTGATCTGTGGACCAAAGAATTAGTAGCAGAGGTCATCTTTATGCAACTAGCTACAATTTATATACCATGGTAAGTACAACTTGAGCTATGTTACTGAAGGATTGGTGTTGAATCCATAGTAACTGGAATTCATGTATCTGGGACCTGGACAAAACAAGGACAACCTGTATGTATTTTTCCTCACTATTTCCTTTAGTTCATACTCATTCTTCCATACCTGCACCAACAACTACCTTACGCAGTTAGATTATCATCATGTTCACCCCCAGAGTAGTGACCCAAACTCCCAAGTGGCCTTACTTCCTCCACCCTTGCCTATACAGCAGAGCTCCTGAGCACCATCACCGCATGCCGCTGCCTCATTTGTGGTGGTCTTGGAAGACTGGATGATGCCAAGCCATACTGCTTCCAGGTTATTTAAGAAAAGAGAAGGTTTGGGAGGTTCGTATGGGCTTGAGACCCTTGAGAAATGTCTCACATAGGGATAATTATTTTGGCCTGCCAGATCTTAGATTTAGCCTCAGTTCATGTCTCTTATCCAAGTTTAATGATTAGTAAAGCCCCTTTAACTCCTCATCATATCCCAGTCTCCAGAGTCTATTACATGGTCAGCCTGCACAGAGGTCATAAGGCACAACCTCTCTCATACTGTAGAACCTTCCTCCTCTGACCATCCTAGACAGTGGGTGTCCAGAAATACCACAAGCTTCCAGGCCCACGCCAATCTCTATCAGATCTTCCATTAGTGTGTCTAGACTGAAACCCAATGAAAGGAGTGCCCTGAGCAGAGCACAGATTCCGGAATCTGACACATCTGGGTTCCACCTCTCATGGCTATCAGACCCTGGCAACAAGTTATTGAGTCTGCATTCCTCAGTTTCCTCATCAAGAAAATGGAGAAAATAATAGCACTTAAATCTTAAGACTGTTGTTAGAAATGCATGAATTTATTGTACATAAGGTTCTTAGCATATTTCAGACACAATAAGTACTGCTTATATTTTTCACATTATTCTTCTACATTGTTAACAACATATTCCAGAAAAGTCATGTTTAAAATTGAAACTGGGAAGCAGAGGGAGCCAAAAAAGCCTTTGCTTCTTTGAACATTGACTTGTCTTAGCCACTCCACTCCCATTCACACATGCTCATTCATAAAGGCTTTCATACCTTCTTTCCCTCAGCTAAAACAGAGGCCAGGTTCCAGTTATCTCCTGTCTCAAGTTCTCTCCCCACATTTATCATACCTGAAACTATCAGTGTCTTGGCCCAAGGCCACAGGACAAGGTGAAGGGCACTCTACTTCCAGATGACTTCCAAATAGAGAATACTATGATATGAAGCGATGAACAGATTTACCATGACAGGTGCTTTTCGTAAGTTCTCAAGTTACCCCATGGGCCATGGCATCTCCATCCACCACCTACTCACATGATCCCCAGGTAAATCCATTTGGCAGGAGGTGTGCTCTGATGAAGGAGCTCCTTCCTCAGGCAGGTGGCGGTCCCCCTATGTGTATAACCATTTAGTCCCAATCCCTATAACTCTCCTGATGGCTGACTGTGCACATCCCTACCACCTCCTTCATCAGGGAGCACTACCACTTAATGCATTTTCAGCCTGGAGACCTTTATTCTGTCCTTGCTCTGCATCCTGGACTCTCCCCAAGTTGTGTGTGAGGCTTGAGCTCTACTTACGAGTAGGTGGTAAAGAAGACAGGAGGATGGAGTGAGGCAGGAATGAACTCAAGGACCTCTGGCTTCCAGTGTGTCAGGTTTCCAGCAGATATCACTGTGATACAATTCCTCCATTCACCATGTTACTATCCGTTCAGAGACCATTCCCTCAGTTTCTCCTACTACCCTAAAAAAGCAGAAAAAACGTTTTACAAACTGGAGAGCTGACTCAGAGGGGCTTCCCCATTTAGAAAATGCAGCTGGGCCTGTAACATTCCTACCGTGGGAGTCAGTGGTAGAAGAGCCTGAGTTTATCAGAAGACACTGATAGTAGACCCACCTACAGACAGTAGGTTCCTGACCCTAACCAGGGCTGGGATAAAGCTAAAACCCCAGGAAAGCTGAACCTTACCGCAGCAGCTTGCTTATAGTACCATTGTCCTAAGAACAATGGACAAGTTCCTGGCACTGAGCACAACTCTGCTCTGCCTCCTGGATGGTGATTGCTGGGTGGGTGGTGGTCTGAAAGCAGTGGGTAAGGGTCAAGGAGCTCGGCTGGTTTATTTGCAGTTCTAGGAACACCATGACCCCTGAAGCCCCCCTGCCCCCCCCACTGAAGAAGGAACTAGTGGGGGAAAAGAGGAAAAAAATGACCTAAAGTAAAAAGATGAATAGATGAATCTATTAATAGATGAATCTATTAAGTTACGAATCAATATAAATATTTCAGTTTCTATTATCTGATTAAAAGGTTATTGTTTATGTTAACTTTTCAAGTGTGGCTTTACGTATGTTTTAAATTGTTTACAATGACCAAGGTGTTACCCCACCCCTAAAGGCTTTTTTTTTAAGAGCAGTCTTAGGTTCATAGCAAAATTGGCAGAAAGTAAAAGTTCCCACATATCCTCTGCCCTCACACATGCACAGCCTCCCCCAATACGAGCACTCTGCATCAGAGTAATACATTCACTAGAATTGATGGTCATACATTGAAAAATCATTATCGTCAAAGTCCATAGTTTACATAAGGGCTCACTCTTGGCATTGCACATTCCATGAGTTTAAACAAATGTATAAAGACATATCCACTACAGTGACAAAGTTTTAATTTGCTAGACAAGAGAGTTTGGAGAAATTTAAAAGCCACTTTAAAAGAATACAAATTCCAGCCGGGCTCGGTGGCTCAGCCTGTAATCCCGTGCTTTGGGAGACTGAGGTGAGTGGATTGCCTGAGCCCGCGGGTTCTAGACCCACCTGGGCAACCTGGCGAGACCTCATCTCTACAATAAATCAAAAATTAGCCAGGTGTGGTAGCGCGTGCCTGTAGTACCAGCTACTTGGAAGGCTGAGGCGGAAGGATCGCCAGAGCCCAGCAGGTCGAGGCTGCGGTGGCCGGGAACTGCCACTGCACTCCAGTCTGGGCGACTGAGTGAGACTCCAACTCAAAAAAAAAAAAAAAAGAAATAAGCCGGGCGCGGTGGCGCAGCCGGTAATCCCGCGCCTTTGGGGGGCTGAGATGAGTGGATTGCCTGAGCCCGTGGGTTCGAGACCCACCTGGGCAACTTGGCGAGACCTGATCTCTAAAATAAATTAAAAAAAAAATTAGCCAGGCATGGTAGCACGCGCCTGTAGTTCC